>JBBGZY010002409.1:0-102003 GCA_037952925.1 Lithobates clamitans
AACCAAAAATGTACTTAACTAAAAAAAAATGACATATTGGTGCTTCAGTCTCAAATTCTGGTGGGGGCTAAAAGGACACTCCAGCTCCAAAATAACCTCTCTGCTGGTGATCTGATGTCCTGCTAGAACAGGGGTCTCCAAACCTTCTAAACATAGGGCCAGTTTACTGTTTCTCAGACTTTAGGAGGTCCGGACTGTGGCCAGCGGGAGTAGAAAATGCCCCAGAGTCAGTGGGAGTAGATAATGTTTCAGGCTTGGTGGTCAGTGGGAGTAAATCAATTATATAGTGCTTGTGGTCAGTAGGAGGAGGATGAACAGTGCCCCATCATTCGTGTTAGTGGGAGGAATAGTGCCCCAATGTTGGGGTCAGTTTAAAGAATAGTGCCCCAATGTTGGGGTCAGTTTAAAAAATAGTGCCCTAGTGTTTGTGTCAAGTTCAAGAAATAGTGCCCCATTGTTGGAGCCAGCTTAAAGAATAGTGCCCTGTTGTTTGTGTCAGTTTAAGAAATAGTGCCCCATAGTTGGTGTCAGTTGGAGAAAAATTGCCCTATTGTTGGTGTCAGTTTAAGAAATAGTGCCCCATCTTTGGTGTCAGTGGGAGTAAAGGTGCATTTTTTACTAGGTGCATTGTTATTCTTTTACTTTCAACCACAATATTTAGCTAAATATATTGATACAACTCAAAAAAAAGTTATTTAAATATAAGCATGTACTCAAAGGGTTGGAGTATCTTATTTATTGGGTTACCATGTAAATATGTGTTATGCTCGTATAGTTTACTATAGTTGTATCTCACTTTGTGGCTTCCTTTCTGTGACTACTTGATCTGTGAATGGGAGAGGAGAAAATGGCCAATATTTGGAATAAGCTTATTCCACTTCAAACTTCAATTGTCTTGTCGCACTTGAGTGTCAAATCTAATCTAGACCAATTACATTAAGAGCTGGACGGTCTTATTGTTTTATCACAGCTGTGAAGTGGAATTGCGACGGAAAGACAGAGTGGCTATCACTTGTTTAGATCTGTGTGAAAAAAATTCGAGTGATTGTTACATGAGGTTGACATGTATGATGTATGATATATCAACATAGCAACTGTTATACACTTACCAGCCACTTTATTAGGTACACCTTGCTAGTCCCGGGTTGGACCCCCTTTGCCTTCAGAACTGTCCTAATTCTTCATGGCATAGATTCAACAAGGTGCTGGAAACATTCCTTAGAGATTTTGGTCCATATTGACATGATAGCATCACGCAGTTGCTGCAGATTTGTCGGCTGCACATCCATGATGCAAATCTCCTGTTCCACCATATCCAAAAGGTGTTCTATTGGATTGAGATCTGGTGACAGTGGAGGACATTGGAGTACAGTGATCTCATTGTCATGTTCAAGAAACCAGTGGTGAGGTGATTTGAGCTTTGTGACATGGTGAATTATCCTGCTGGGAGTAGCCATCAGAAGATGTGTACACTGTAGTCATAAAGGGATGGACATGGTCAGCAACAACACTCAGGTAGGCTGTGACATTTAAACAATGCTCAATTGGTACTAAGGGGCCCAAAGTGTGCCAAGAAAATATCCCCCCACACCATTACACCACTACCAGCCTGAACCGTTGATACAAGGCAGGATGGATCCATGCTTTCATGTTGTTTACACCAAATTTTGACCCTACCATCTGATTGTCGCAGCTGAAATCGAGACTCATCAGACCAGGCAATGTTTTTCCAATCTTATATTTTCAATTTTGGTGAGCCTGTGTGAATTGTAGCCTCAGTGGTACCCTGGTGTGGTCTTCTGCTGCTGTTGCCTATCTGCTTCAAGGTTTGAGTTACTGTTGCCCATTCTCCTCTGCCACCAACAAGGCATTTTTATCCACACAACTTCCACTCACTGAATATTTTCTCTTTTTCTGAGAATTCTCTGTAAACCCTAGAGATGGTTGTGTGTGAAAATAGCAGTAGATCAGCAGTTTTTGAAATACTCAGACCAGCCCGTCTGACGCCAACAACCATGCCACGTTCAAAGTCACTTAAAGTGGTTGTTAAGCCACTGTGATATCTTCATATAATCCTCTATGGTTAATAATGCTGTGTGCACCAGTGTCTGTGTGTTATAAAAAAAAATGCCGTTCTATACCTGATTTCAGAGCGCTGCTCGGCGCTCACCGCCCGCAGGAGGGGAGGGGGGCACTGTCACTAGCTGACAGGCAAGGAGGATGGGGGAAGAGGAAGACAGAGGAGAGAATGGATGACGGAGGCACATAAACTGACCACAGTGTCAGGGCTCAGCAGCCATGATAAACCGTGGTCAGTTTACAGGGGGGAGGGCAGAACCAGGCAGGATCAGGCAGGTATTTTAGGTAATACAAAGGGCCAAATTACACAGAACAAGCACTGTGCTGTATAACATGCCTTAAAGGAACAGGATTCTTTTTTTTTTTTTTTTTTTTAGGGTAACAAACACTTTAAATCCTATTTCTTGCCAATAGATGATGTAAGACTATTAAATGAAGAGAAGGTTGGGGGAATTCCAGTGTCCGCCTCCTTCAGATACTTGGGGATACAGGTCTCTCCTAAAATTAGGGAGTACAGTCAGTTGAATATTTCCCCACTACTGGCTCGATTTCGGCTGCGAGTTAAAACCTGGAATGCTCTGTGTATGTCGGTTGCAGGCAAAGTGAATCTAATTAAAATGATTCTGATGCCTCAACTGCTATACATACTACATAATTCTCCGGTAGTCATCCCACTTAAGATATTTAGAATAATTAATACCATTTTTCGTGAACTGATCTGGAAGAACCGCCCACCAAGGATAAAACTAGAAAACTTACAACGCCCTAAAGATGAAGGTGGACTTGCATTGCCAAATCCATGGCTCTATTACTTGTCATCGCAAATGCAACATTTAATAGGCACTATGGCCGCGGAGGGGGAATCTCCGGCCGGGGTCCCTAGCGCCTCAGAATACATAATGCTACATACGTTAGGGGTTAAATCAGTTCCCACGGCTTTGGAGGCCGCAGCCTTTAGTAAGCCTCAGAAATGTTTTCCCACTTATGCCCTCATACAAAAAATATGGAACAAAACTAAATACATTCAGGAGGCGACAGGTATCAACGAATATAGTCCCATATGGGGAAATGAGTCCTACCCAGAACTTGCTAAACTGCAACATGTGGAAAGGTGGAAGAGGTTTGGCATTTTCTACCTAAAGCAAATCATAAGAGAGGGCAAATTATGCTCATTTGACAATTTAAGGGACCTATATAACCTCCCGTCCTCCATGCTTTTTTACTATATGCAACTTAGACATGCATTTGAAGCACAGTCTAAAACCTCTGATTGGCACATTGCCTCGAACCCTCTGACAGATTTGCTTAAAGGGGCAGAGACCTCTAAAGGATTCATTTCTCAGAGCTATAGCATCTTGCTCCACAAATACCTTCTAAAGCATCCTTTGACAGTAAAAGAGAAATGGGAGTTGGATGTTGGACCCTTGGATGGGGATCAATGGGAGGAGGTCTTACAGTCTGTTTCCATATGTTCACTGAATGTAACACAAAGACTAACGCAACTATATACACTCCTGAGAGCGTATTACACACCCCATAGGCTACATAATATGGGACTTCTTCCCACCCCAACCTGCACTAGATGTAAGAGAGATCACGGAGATTTAATACATATGCTATGGAGATGTCCCAGATTACATATGTACTGGAGGGGGGTGGTGGACACGCTGAACGCAGTGTTTGGGGTCTCCATACCGCTGGACCCTAGACACTGTATTTTGAATGTGTTAGATGAACTAGAGTGGGAACCCCACGTCAGGGAAGCTTTAACTAGAGCCCTATTTATGGCCCGCAAGTTAATCATGATACACTGGAAATCTGAAACGCCTCCCTCAGTCAAGGAGTGGATCACTGCACTAGGACACATGTTAAGAATGGAGAAAATTATATATCAACACAGGGGATGTTCCAGAAAATTTGACAAACTATGGGAGCCCTGGCTGGGCACTCCTGGGTTAGCTCCGGAGGACCTGATCATGGACAGATTACTGCGCCTTAATAATTGCTGAGCAATGGTGTACCCCGCCTCTAGCCCTGATTGGAGCTCTGTACTCGGGTTGGTTACAAATAGAGGGTTGGTATTTCCAAAGGATGGAGGTTCTGTTATTACTTTCTATTTTTTTTTTTTCTATCAGTGGGATGTACTTTTTACTCTTGTATATGACTGGTTTGTATATGGAATTATGATTGTTCAGGCTACTATGTACAATGTAACTGTGATTTGCCTTGGACTGTAAGTATTTACTTTTTCAATAAAAACTTTTTCTTGGATTAAAAAAAAAAAAATCCTATTTCTTCCTCATTCTGATGCTCGGTTTGAATTTCAGCAAGTAGTCTTCACCATGTTTAGATGCATAAATGCATTGAGTTGCTGCCATGTGATTGGCTGATTAGTAATTTGTGTTTCCAAGCAATTGAACAGGTGTACCTAATAAAGTGGCGAATATATATTTGATTTTTACACAACTATGTTACAAATCTATATCTATATATCACATCTATATCAAATCTTTAACTTTGACTCCCTTTAAAAAGCATTTAAAGTAGTAAACCAGATGTACACCTAATCAGTAATATCCCACATAAGCCTTATGTTTACGTCATTTCAAAAATCATAGTTTGTAACTTTTATTAAAATAATACCTGGTGATTCTGCCATGAAGACCTGTGCTAAAGGAGTTGTAAAGGCAGAAGGTTTTTTTTATCTAAATGCATTTTATGCATTAAAGAGGAACTGCAGTCTGCTCACATAATTTGTAATAAAAACATATTTGCCATTCTGAAGTTTCCCTCCAACCACTTTGCATATTATTTTATATATACTGTGATTCTGTACTTGCCAAATATGCTGCAGAAATCTCCCTCCACTGAATCTGGCTTCATCCATCTTAACTGTGGGCAGCTGAAGCTGCTGCCTGTTCACTTCCTGGATTTACACAGACACACAGAGACACACCTCCAGCTCTGCAGCCCTGCAGCTCTCATTGGCCCTCTTATAAATCATCCCCCCTCCCTTCCTGGCAAACTCTGAGTAAGTGAGAGAGCTGTGCATGATGTCATAAGCCTAGGCTTATTACCAGACAAGAAAGAGGAAGTGGGCTGTATAAGGTATTTTACTGGCAAAAAAAATATGTTTTACTATCCAAAGTTAAAACAACAAGGGCAGAAGATTTAATAGATGGAAAGATGAAGAAATGACTGAAGGTAAAAAGATAAAAAATCTGTGAGTAGCAGCCCCCCCCCCCCAGCACCCCCTATTTACTTACCTGAGCCCCATCTCTCTCCAGCATTGTCCACGAATGTCTAAGCCGTCCGGGACACTCCTCCTGATTGGCTGAGACACAGCAGCAACACCATTGGCTCCTGCAGCTGTCAATCAAAGTCAGTCAGCCAATCAGGGGAGAGGAGGGGCGGGGCCGGGACAGGGCTCTGTGTCTGAATGACTGTGAATCAGCTCCAGGAAGCTGCTGACTGTGGGGACACTCGATAAGAGGGAGGGGCCAGGAACAGCAAAGTGGGACCCAAGAAAAGGAGGATCCGGGCTGCTCTTTGCAAAACCAACTGCACAGAGGACGTACAGTAAGTATAACATGTTTGTTTTGTTAGTTTTTTGGGTTTTTTTTAAAACAAGTTTTTACAATCACTTTAAGGTACTTCTTATTATGAGATGCAACAAAGGATGAAAAAGGTGGAAATAATACTTTTCATTTAAAAAAATGGCAGTTGTATTTGATAATCAGTGCTTTAGCAAACCGAGTGTCATTTAGGAATTGTTTACATAAAGTTTAGGCAGGAGCAAGAGACGGGAGCTCACAGCAGCCCACACTCTTTCTAATATAGTTCTGCCCCTTCCGGAATTTGCTGTTGTTGCCAAATTACAGATCCGGGCCTGACTGCACTGTTAAGAAAGGTTGGGCCTTCTTGCCCACAACTTTGCAAGGAACTGGAAGTGCCAGCATGTCTTCCTCATACCCTCAGTAAGAACTGAGAAGCACCAGAAAAACAGTCGCATTTGGCTCAGGCATCCTGCTGCAACATTGTATCTCCCTGCCTTTGCAGTGACAAGTGTACCTCTAAATTTATGGAGAAGGCGCGTGCCAAGTTGGATCCAAATCAAAGCACTCAGCAAATTAATATTCTAATGGCTCCTAGGTACAGAAGATATAAACTGCCCAGCTTATATCAGCCGTGTTTTCAAGACACCGACAACTCTGAGCCCCTCCTGGCCTTACGCACTGTAAACAGCATGACGGTAATGAATAAGTATTTAGGTTACAAAGATATTTCCATTTTGCTGGTTTTTAAACATATATATGTTATTATGTGTCCTGTTTATTTTTAAGAATAACGTAGTGCAGGACTTGCAGTCTTGGAAAATGAAGGACTAATTTTTCAGGGTAAAACAACTCTATAGCACAAAGAGGCACTAGGAAATAAATCTGGACTGTACGGAAAGGGAAGCTGATATAGAATAAATGGTGGCCAACAGAAGCAATTCGAAATAAAAATCTTTTTTTGACTAGTGTGTCTCCTAAAAGCTCACAGTCGTAAAACTTTCTACCCATATTTGCATTCATAAAGTGATTATAAACCCTTATCTTGTAAAACAACCCATTCAGTTTAAAATTTAAATAAAAGGCAAAACATTTGTGTGTTTGTGTGTATATATATATATATATATATATATATATATATATATATATATAAACATTGCAAATACCTTTTTTTTTTCTTTTGTATAAGTGACCACATTCCCTCTGTTCTCAGCTGCATAAGGAGGTGCAGGAGGAGAATCAGCAGCACACCGATCTTCCTAGTAAAAGGCTGTGCGGAAAGGGGGGGGGGGGTCAGGACAAATCTGATCATTGGAGGAGAGCAGGCTGAGTTCCCAGCATAGCTAAAGATCTGGTCAGTTTTTATTAGGAAAGCAGAGGGACTGGCAGGAACACCAGGAGATTCAAACAAAGGAAGCAATACAAAGAGAACAGGATAGTTTTTCATACAAGTAGATGGTACAGCAGGCACATATCAGGAATATGAAATGTTGGGTTAACATATTTTTCAAAAGAGAAATATGGCTTTTTTTTACAATCATACTTACCTAGGTGGATGCGGCATCTGTCTGATGCTGCATCTGTCCCCCATCGGCTCTAACATTGAGAACGGAGCGATCAAACACCGCTGATTGCTTGGTTCTCAGGGCTCCCTGAGCAGAGAGTTAGGGAGTGTCAGTCACTGGCTCTCTGCTCTGCAGTCACTTGAGCGCTGGGCTGTGGAGGGGTGGGAGCGGATGGCTCAGCCTCTCAGCGGCTCGCTGAGAGGTTGAGCCAGGTGCCAGTCCAGACATGTGGGTGGATCCCGACTTCATTGTCGCGATCTTGTCCGAGCCTGGACCGTCTCTGTGATGTCAGCTGACAGCGGGCATCAGCGGGTCACAGAGTGACGTATTGCACTCCTGTGATCCACAGGAAAAATATAGCCAAACAAGCTTTGACTGTACTTCTTAAATTTCTTCAAATGTAGTCATAGTCAATCCATTGCATTATTTTTCAATTCCTTCTGTGTCTATCTGCTGCCTCCTTTATTCATAAATTTTACTGGTTTCCACAGGTGGCGGTGTGCTGGCACCACCTTTGTGTTCAAAACAAAGCAGCTGCTGGACTAACCTGATGATACCTGCCAGTAATGCACAGTGCAACTCATAACAGACTCAGGAGGGAAGCACTGCATGCATCTAAATCTGAAGATCATATTTTTTTTCTTGAGGGATCACCGGGAGTGAAATATCAGGGTCTGTCATTGCTGACACCTGTATGCTATAGTCTACTTGTCTTTACCTTTGTTTTCTTGGCAAACCTTGAACAAGCAGGCAACCAGTAAAGTCGCAATTCCTGATCTCCCTTCCTCTACTGGGTCAGTAGCTCAGAAAGCATTGAATCATTAAAGCATTTTTCTGAAGGACAGATCAGCAGTGTCAGCCTGTAGGATTCTCTCAATGTGCTCCTATTTTCTGATTGGTGGGCATCTATCTGCATGGATCCCCCACCAATCCACTGTTTCAAGACTACCTCCACTGGAATGTTTTTTTTTACCTTCACATCCTGTCTTGGAGAACTCACTGAAAAATAAAAAAATCTCCCCCAATGGGCACAAATAGAAGTAAATACCTGTCAGAGGCTCTATCTCTCCCCCACTCCATACAAAGCCTAAAGGAAACAAAACCGTTTTCACCCAGACTATGGACATTTATCCCTTGCCAATGCATTCCACTGGTCCTTTAAGGGAAGTGGAGGCCAAATTCATGATTATGGGACCGCTTGTGATTGGCAGTCACAATCACAGTCATTGGCTGTCACATAATTGGGAGCTCCTCCCACTGGTTTCTGATCAGTAACCGTAACTAAGTGAACAGTGAATCAGTTTACAACAACTGTGCACCATAGACACATAAGTGTAGCACATGGGAGTTAAGGCTCAATTGCACTGCTGCCACACTTATGCGTTGGGCGGTCGGCAAAAGGTTAAAATATTTACATATTCTTAACAAGTAGCTAAGGAAATGCAGAAAAACACCCTGGCCTTTCTAACTCCTGGTACTATGGAGTACTCTCAAAAATCCCAAAAAAGACCATAAGGCCCTACTCACACCTGAGCCTTTTGTAGCTCAAAGCTCCAAAAAACTCAAGATCAGCAAATCCCATGGGTTTCAGTTCTGCCTGTTCCCACCTTAAAGCTTGTAGTTCAAAAAACATGAGCTTCTTTTGAACTACAAGCTTCAAACTATGATAATATGGTCTGCTGAGCCCCAGACTGTGTGGAGTGATGGGGAAAGTTGTACTGGACACAGTAAGTGACAAAATGGTCAGATTTCTGGTGAGATACCAGTAATGGTGAGACACTTCATATAACCCCCACTAGAATACAGCTCAGGTTTAGAACACATTGACACAAACAGAGAACTTTAATAAGCCACAGACCAGACAACAGCATGACTTTGAGTCTAGTTTTTGGCCTGCCAAAACCAAACTTTATACATGGATAAATCCTGCTATGATGGAGCTACTTTCATAACACGGTTGTACTAATGCAGTCTTTTTCAACCGGGGGGCCCAGGTACGCTGAGGTGCCTTCAGGTTTCGTCTGGGGTACCTTTATAAAATGCCTAAAAATTGCCCAAAAATTGTATAAAAGCCAGCAGGTGGATCAAGCCTGCCTCTTAGTTACACAAAGCTACAGGTTTTCATTGTGCACCATTCCAGTTTTTTAGCCATTGGCATTCTAACAACCAGTGACATCATTAGTTGATAAGGAGGACAGAACTGGCACAGCATTCTTGTTTGCCCCTCCCCTGCCCCTCTCCGTCAGCGCTGGGGTCACATTAGCTGAGTGAGAGAGAGTAACTGAGGCAGACTAGAAATGCTAGAATACACGTTAGTGGAAAGGTGCATTTGAGGAATGATATGAGGAAGGCTGCAAAAGCTGAAACGCGTTAGAATCTACTGTATTGTGCTTTTACGTATCTTTATTTTATTTTATTATTTATTATGATTTTATCCACATACAAAAACAAATTCCATAGATTCCAACTTGATTACATTTAATGTATACAATTTAAATCCCCCCCATGCACCCCCCATCCCCCATTCCTCATTCTGTCTTCATCCTCTTCCCTCACCTCCCCATCAATCTCTTATCTGATTTTTCTCAGTTTCTCCCAGTTCTCCTGAGTCACTCTGTCTTATCCTCCTACAGCCTCCACATATTTCATCGTCTTCTTAAACTACTTCCAATCTTTCTATCTGTTTATCATTCCCTCCATCCCCTCCTCTCCACAGTAACTCAGATATTCCATGTTATATGTCTCTTCTACCCTTCCGAACCAATCTTTTATTGTGGGGCTTTCTATTTCTTGCCAGTGTATTGGTATCTGACTTTTGGCTGCATTGATCAGATGAGGAATCACAATTTCTTTATATTGTTTTATTGAACTTTCTATCCCGTGAAACAAGCACGTCCAAGGTTCTCCTAGTATGTCTCTCTTAGTAATTTCTTTTATTAACCGTAAAATTTCTTTCCAGTGTTTTTTTTAATTTTTGGGCAATTCCACGATATATGGGCCATAGTTCCCACTACTTTGCATCCCCGCCAGCAATATGGTAATTTCTCTTTTTGCTTTTCCATATCTAGCCAATAAGGCAAGAACACTCCGAGTTGCTGGCTTTCATTTATTTAAAAACGATTAGTTTAGTTTTTTACATTTAGAACGGGTGCCTCGATTGCATAATTTTGAATTGCCTTGATGGTAAAAAGATTGAGAAACACTGCATTGCTTTGGAAGAATAAATCACCTCTAATATTGAGTGCAGGGCCTTCTTTAATATTGATTGGACCCTGGGCAGAAACTTTTCTTGGGCCCCCCCATGCAGTTTTGCTCTCCAGCTGCTCTGAGACATACAATAAATAGCAGCTAGACTCAAAATCGGTTTACTGAATCAGATCAGGCAGCTATTGCGATTGGTTGCCAGAGGTTACAGTGTATCATTACCACTAGGTTACAGCACACATTACGGCTCACTGATTAGTTGCTAGAGGTTACAGCACATGATTTCTGCTTGTTGATTGGTTGCTAGAGATTACTGTGGATATGACCTCAGGGGGGCATGATATACATATTAATGCCGCCGGCCGATATTTACATATGAATGCTGTCGCTATTTACATATGAATGGCGGTAATTTACAGATAAACACAGGGTCTGCAGGTGAGTCATCTGTACTCAACAATAGGGCAGAGCTGGGCAGCATTAGTAGCAGCACTTCACACTGAGATATTGGGACACAGCACAGGACCAAAACCTCAAGGGACGAGGGAATTTAAACCAGGATAGTTGGCAAGTATGAGGCAGCTGCTTTGGGCCCCACAACAATGACAGGGCCCAGGGCAGCTGCCCCTTTTGCCCTGCCTTAAAAATGGCCCTGATTGGGTGTCCGGTGTGTGTGGATGCTTCTGTAAAACTATTTGTTTAGTTTTTTACATTTAGAATCGGTGCCTAGAGACTGGGCACAATTTTAAAGGGCGCTTTGATGGAAAAAAGATTGAAAAACACGGCATTAATGTATAGAAAAATATCAATCAATTAGACACCAAAGCACCTACAGTATTTTACAAGGTGCAGACTTCAAACGGGACACAATGCATAAGATCCATATCATATTTGGTGTTTATCAAATTGTAATTTCATTCTGTTTAGTAATATGTTGGTTGTCAGATTGTAGTACCTTGTCATTTGGAAGTATAGGTATAGTTAGAAAAGCTGGCATTAAAGGCATCACAAAACACTTTAATACCCCTTTTTCATATCCCTTGGAGCCTTATATTGGTTAATTCTGTAAATGCCCACTTCAGGGACCTGAAAAGATGACTGCAATTGGCAGCAGTAGTTCTAGTCTCCATTGAAAGTATGAAGGAATGCTGGGTTATTTATGAGAGCCAGTGACTTTTATAGTAGATTAGTGAACGGTATGTGCTATGTTAGAACTGGCAGCTACCGTTGTTAGAACATATAATGGCAGCTATTGTTTGTGAGTGTAAACGGTTAACTGTGGACTCAACCTGCCCCAACGACGTCTACTCTCATTCTGCTGATGCCCAGATTGTTGTCCCATTAGCTGGAATATCCCTTTGTAGGCTAAGGTTGACAGTGTAATACATCATATGCATAGTCTTGTCCAGGTTCAGTTTAAAATATATTAATTAATTATTTTCAATCAGTGTAAAGGTGATGTTCCCCTTTAAAGAAAGTTTTAAAAATTGAGGTCTACAAAGTACACAAACACAAGGCAGAATGGATTACAGGTAAGAAGTCTTTGGAGTTTACGTTTGTCAGCCGGTCAGATCCTTCGGAATACTTCTGATCCTCTCCTGGATTGCTTTATATTGTATTACAACATCTTTTTCTCTGGAATTGGGGATTTTGTGGATCAAAAGGCATCTGGTAGCAGCTGGGAAATCTGTTTGAATCCCATTGTTGTTCACTGCTGCAGGAGCTAAACCGAGCAGGTTTGTGGAGGTGAAGATGTTTTATGTAAGATATGTGCGATGGTTTGGCAGGGTTTGACTCTAGTGCAGTATTATTTGTAATTGTGTGTGTAAAATAGATAGATATTAAAAAGGTATATTTGATAAAACTCTAGAATAACATAAAATAGACCCCAAACGTAAAAGGCTAAGTTCTCCCTTTCAGGAAAATTGCCTATGCAGACAATGAGCTCCAGTAGGAAAAAAAAAACACTGCAGCTTTGAAAAACGTTGAAAAATGCAATTGCCATACCCGTAGACCATTTGTGACTCTCACCCCTACCCCCAAAGCCTGGCCAAAAAGCTCCTGTAGTAAGCATTCCTCCACCCTGCCTTATTGCTAGCATACTACAGTTGCTGGGCACTAGCCCCAAGCATCTCATGAGCTAGCGATCTCCTGCGTATTGCAGCACTGGCTGACTGTTTTACCTATGTGAACTTGTTGGGCAACCCATTCCAAAATCATAGGCATTAATGTGCAATTGGCCCTCATTTTGCGCTTATAGCAGCCTCCACTCTTCTGTTCAGACTTTGCAAGATTTTGGATTGTGTCCTTGGGAATTTGGGCCCATTTGTAAGATTGGCTATTGATATTGAGAATGAGAAGACCTGGCTCACAGTCGACTTTCTAATTTATCCCAAAGGCATTCAGTAGGGTTGAGTCAGTGCTCTATGCAGGCCAATTAAAGTTCCTCTATTACAAACTCATCAAACCATGTCTTTATAGAGCTGGCTTTGTGCACTGGAGCACAGTCATGCCGGATCATAAAACTGCCTTCCCCAAACTGTTGCCACAAATTTCTTTGTATGCTGTAGCAACAATACCCTTCACCAGGAACACCTGAACTGAAGTTATTTGGAGAGATGTCCGTGTGCTTTTGGCTATACAAGTTTATTTATTTAAAAAACCTACAAACGGTACTTCAGTTTCCTATGATGAAGTTTAGGCGTAAATTAACTGTTTTGCCACTAGGGGCACTGTTACACCTGTGCTTGTCTTTTCCCCATGTCTACACTAAACTAGTTCAAAGCTCACTAATATGCTTCCACATATATTTCATAAAAAGATAACACGGATGGAGGTCTGGGTATAGGGGTTTTTTTTTTTTTTTTTGCCACAGTTAAATTTCAAAGTAATTATTTTCTAGAAGAAAGATATAGCCAGCGGGACGGAATTCATTTTCCTTTCCTTGTTCCAATTCTGCCCTGGGGATTTGCTAATATTTTGCAATTCAATAATGATCTTTGATTCCCTGTAAGAATTAATTAATGCGCTGCGTTTGAGCTAGAATACTTGGTAGACATAAATATACCGGTAGACTTTTCATCTGTTACATCATGTGCAAACACTGCAGATTTTCTTAATGCATAGAGAGAGACGGTAATCGCAATGGGTGTACAGGAGGGGAAAACTTTCCATCTTTCTAGGAAATGCCAACTTTTTAAGTGCATTCAGCTTTCACCTATTAACACTTGCTTACATTTTTGGACCCAAAGTTATCAGCTCCCTTATCAAAGTTTTTATATTAACTAAAAATAGAATGGTTTGGAATCAATCTTACTTTATAATTTTAAAAAAAACAGCTAAATACATTTTAGATGAATCAATGCAAAAGGTGTTCAAAGTCCTACAAATTGTCATCTTTAAAAATCAGCCACAGACTGAAGGCAATCCCCTGCCAGTATGCTGCAGAGAAGGACACTTGCTCTCTGTGTGGAAGCAGTGGGTTCTCTGCAAAGGTCCAGCATGCCCCTTGGCTGGTTGGAGAACTTTAGCTCTGATTCATCCAGGGGGCATGTCAGACCTCTGCTTCTATAGAGAGAACAAGAGTTCCTTCTCTGCAGCATGATGGCAGAGCACAGGCTTTTCTACATTAAATCCAAAAGCAATGGGAGAAGACATAAATTATTACTAGAGGCCTGTGGCGGCTGGTGTTTTTTTTTGGGGGGGGGTACGTCGGGTCACCCCCTCTTCCCCCTCCCGGTGGGTCTCGTTGTCAGTCGGTCATCAAGCACTTACCCCAGCTAGGTTCGGGGGGGGCAGCGCTCCTTCTATGGGTGACAGGCGGCGGTCGGGCGTCTCCTCCTTCTCTGCATCACGGCAGCTTCTGCTGTGCGTCCCCTCCCACCTCCTCTTAGGCGTCCAATAGGATCGCCTGTCCTTTCAATCAATCAGGTGACAGGTCTCATGACCAGCTTTCTGATTGACCGGGAGGAGGATCAGTATATATATATTTATTCGCTATCGTCACACAACTGGTTGTGCTCGGAGCGCAGTGCTCTGCGCCCTGAGCCCACCCTTTTTTGAAGCATATTAGAGCATCTGGCTCTAATCACGTGCTTCAACACCCCACCCCACCCATTGGAATCCATGTATGTAGATCGGGGGCCAGACGAATGGATGGGGGGGTGGCACCCGCCAATGGATGGGCCACCACTGCTAGCAGTTATAGCAGCCGCTAGCAATAATCACAAGTATGTTGATCAGCTTGGTACATTCAGCCTGCTCACACATGGTTCGAATTTCGGCCGGTTCCTGCTGAACGGATTCAAACCGTCTATGGCCGGACTTAGAGGGACTCTACCTCCTGATTGGCTGAGACACAGCAGTGGTGCCATTGGCTCCCGCTGCTGTCAATCAAAGTCAGTTAGTCAATCAGGAGAGAGAGGGGGCAGGGCCAAAACGCAGCTCCATGTCTGAATGGACGCAGGGAGCTGTCGCTCGGCTTGGGTGCCCCCATAGCAAGCTGCTTGCTGTGAGGGCACTGAACAGGAGGGAGGGGTCAAGAGAGCCAAAGAGAGACCGGAGAAGGGGAGGATCTGGGCTGCTCTGTGCAGAGCAGGTAAGTATAACATGCTTGGTATTTTTATAGAAAAAAAACTGAGACTTTACAATCACTTTAATCTATTGAGCGCTATAAACAACTAAACAGTAAAGATTAGCCTGGTAAACACAGGTGACAAGGGGCCTAATGCTCTAGCTGTTTGCTGTATGTATACATAATCAAATGTCATATTTTCTTCAAATATTTATTAGAAACAATATATGACCTTTAAAATAAAGATAAGGTTGAAACATTTATTTGATTTTAGGGCTTTCCTGATCCACTGAAATTCTAGAGATAAAAAAGATTTGTTTATTTATAGATAATGGAAAGATTAACTCAGACATTTGCATGAAAAAAGCTTGTATATGTAATCATATAGGGCTAGCCTTCAGAAGTTAAAGCAGCATAGATTGCTAGTGCGTCAAATAATTAATGAACAATGAACATTCCATAGGAACAATGCTTGTTCCTGTGGAATGTGACGTCAGAAAATTCCTATTTTTTTTTTAACGAATGTTGCTATTTGTGAGCTATATAGTTGACAGAATTGCATATATTTTGGGCCCTTAGAAGAAGTGCAAGCAGTAGGTGCCTCGGGACTCCATATAAACTACACTGACTGTGACATAATAGGTAATATGTTGCCATTTGTGACCTTTTTTGTGACAGCGTCGCAACATAATTTTTCTGGTGGAATTTCTCACTCTTCTCCACTGATAGTTTTTTGGGCCCCCAGTGTCTGATACGGTGCCTTAAAAAAGTATTCATACCCCTTGAAATTTTCCACATTTTGTCATGTTACAACCAAAAAGGTAAATGTATTTTTATTGGGATTTTATGTGAGAGACCAACACAAAGTGGCACATAATTGTGAAGTGGAAAGAAAATGATAAATGGTTTTCAATTTTTTTTTACAAATACCCTGTAAATATCTGAAAAAAGTGGCGTGCATTTCTAGGCAGCCCCCTGAGTCAATACTTAGTAGAACCACCCTTCGCTGAAATTACAGCTACAAGTCTTTTTGGGGATGTCTCTACCAGCTTTGCATATCTACAGAGTGAAATTTTTGCCCATTCTTCTTTGCAAAATGGCTCAAGCTCTGTCAGATTGGATGGAGAGCGTCTGTGAACAGCAATTTTCAAGTCTTGCCACAGATTCTCAATTGGATTTAGGTCTGGACTGTGTCTGGGCCATTCTAACACATGAATATACTTTGATCTAAACCATTCTATTGTAGCTCTGGCTGTATGTTTAGGGTTGTTGTCCTGCTGGAAGGTGCACCTCCACCCCAGCCCCAAGGTTTTTGCAGACTCTAACAGGTTTTCTTCCAAGATTGCCCTGTATTTGGCTCCATCCATCTTCCCATCAACTCTGACCAGCTTCCCTGTCCCTGCTGATGAAAAGTATCCCCACAACATGATCCTGCCACCACCATGTTTCACGGTGGGGATGGTGTGTTCAGGGTGATGTGCAGTGTTAGTTTTCCCAACACATAGCGTTTTGTTTTTAGGCCAAAAAGTTCAATTTTTGTCTCATCTGACCAGAGCACCTTCTTCCACATGTTTGCTGTGTCCCCCACTTGGCTTCTCGCAAACTGCAAATAGGACTTCTTATGGCTTTCTTTCAACAATGGCTTTCTTCTTGCCACTCTTCCATAAGGGCTAGATTTGTGGAGTGCACGACTAATAGTTGTCCTGTGTACAGATGGCTGCTTCTCTGACTAATGCTCTCCTTGCCCGGCCTGTCAGTTTAGGTGGACGACCATGTCTTGGTAGGTTTGCAATTGTGCCATACTCTTTCCATTTTCAGATGATAGATTGAACAGTGCTCTGTGAGATGTTTAAAGCGTGGGATATCTTTTCTTTAACCTAACCCTGCTTTAAACTTCTCCACAACTTTATCACTGACCTGTCTGGTGTGTTCCTTGGAATTCATTATATTGTTTGTTCACTAAGGTTATCTAACAAACTTATAAGGGCTTCACAGAACAGGAGCATTTATACTAAGATTACATTACACATAGGTGGACTCTATTTACTAATTAGGTGACTTTTGAAGGCAATTGGTTCCACTACATTTTAGTTAGGGATATCAGAGTAAAGGGGTGTGAATACAAATGCACGCCACACTTTTAACACATTTATTTGTAAAAAAAAATTGAAAACCATTTATTATTTTCCTTACACCTCACAATCATGTGCCACTTTGTGTTATTCTATCACATAAAATCCCAATAAAGTACATTTGAGTTTCTGATTGTAACATGAGAAAATGTGGAAAAATGCAAGGGGTATGAATACTTTTTCAAGGTACTGTATGTCCAGTGAGGAACTAAAAAACAAAACACAGACTGTGCTATTCTGTCATTCTAATTAGTGGACTAAAGTGTAAAAACTGTCATTTTGTCCTGATTAAAAAAACCTGTGTGCATCTGAAATATTATATTTATTTGTGACACTATTAAAGTGTTAGTTCACCTTTACAGAAAATATGTAATGGTGACCTAACACCCCCCACCCCCCCACCCACCCCACGGTCCCCGCTATATTTCCCTCATGCGTTCCCAAGCTGTCAAGGCTCCCACAGGCTGCTCCAATGATCCAGGAATTTGAAATCCCCACTGCTTTCTTTTCTCTGTGAACAGCGCTGCCAGTACGGACCAGACAGATTTGAATTGGTCAGTGCTGTCACATGGGGAACAGGTATATAATAAACCTCGCACAATGACAATCACAAGGCAAAATAAGAATTATTTACAAAATGTAAGTATTTGGGTTTATAAACACTTTAAGCAAAGAGTTATGGTTTTAGAAGAGGGATGTGGCATGGGACAGTAATGTGGTAGGAGGCAGGGAATTGGCTTGTGATAGGTGTGTAGTGTTGGTCAGAGGTGTGGTGGGGGACCGGGTTGTGGCATAAATCAGGGGTGTGGCTGGAGATAAGGGAGCGACATAGTACAGTGGAAGAAGTGGGGGGCAGGGGTGTGAGGTGTAGAACAAGGGTATGATGGGTGAACCAGTAGTGGCATGGGGCATTGGTTATGTGGGTGACAAGAGATTGACATTAGATAGTGGTGTGGTGTAGGATAGGGGCATGGTGGGAGACAGAGGTATGGATTTAAATAGGGGTGTGGCATTGGGCAGTGGTAAAATTGGTGACGGGGTATGGCAATAGATAGGGGTGTGGCGTAAAATGAGGACGTGGTGGGGGACAGAGGTGTGACATGGAATAGCGGTGTGGTGTAGGGTAGTGGTAAGGTGGGAAACAAGGGTTGTGGGATTATATAGGGATGTGATGGGGACAGAAGTGTGGCATTAAATAGGGATGTGGCATAAAGCAGTGGTAGTGTGGGTGACCAGGGTGTGGGATTAGATGTGGATGTACATAATATAACTGGGCACTAACATTTATAGGTAAAGTTGATCCAGGAAAAATCTGATTGCCTCTCGGAGATCAGGAAAAAATTTTTTCCCCCGGCTGTAGAAAATTGGATCATGCTTTGCTGGGGTTTTTCGCCTTCCTCTGGATCAACTGTGGGTATGGGATTGTGTATATGGGATGCGTGGAACTTTGTGCGTCGGAATTGTGTACAAACGATCTGAATTTCCGACAACGGATTTTGTTGTCAGATAATTTGAGATCCAGATCTCAAATTTTGTTTGTCAGAAATTCTGACGGAAAATGTCCGATGGAGCCTACCCACGGTCGGAATTTCCGACAACAAGCTCCCATCAAACATTTGTTGTCGGAAAACCCTATCGTGTGTACAGGGCATTAGAAGATTGACAAAAATAAAATCAATAATTAAAGATATGAAAAATGGAAGTAGGCTGTCTGTCCAGCACTTATAGTAAAGACAGGCCCCCTTTGGAATTGCGTGCTCATAGTACAACTGTGACTGGCACTGGTTTAACCACTTAAGGACCAAGCCTATTTCTGAGATTTGGTGTTTACAAGTTAAAAAATTTTTTTTTTGCTAGAAAATTACTTAGAACCCCCAAACATTATATATATTCTTTTTCTAATACCCTAGAGAATAAAATGACGGTTGTTGCAATACTTTCTGTCACACCGTATTTGCGTAGCGGTCTTACAAGCGCACTTTTTTTGAAAAAAATACACTTTTTTGAGTTAAAAAATAAGACAACAGTAAAGTTAGCCCAATTTTTTTTATATTGTGAAAGATAATGTTATGTTATGTAAATTGATACCCAACATGTCACGCTTCAAAATTTTTCACGCTCGTGGAATGGCGACAATCTTTTACCCTTAAAAATCTCCATGGGCGACGTTTAAAAAATTCTACAGGTTGCATGTTTAGACTTACAGAGGGGGTCTAGGGCTAGAAGTATTGCTCTCGCTCTACTGATCGCGACGATACCTCACATGTGTGGTTTGAACACCGTTTTCATATGCGTTCGCTTCTGCACGCGAGCTCGGCGGAACAGGGCAAATTTAAAAAATTGTTTTTTTATTTATTTTTCCTTTTATTTTACTTTTTTACACTGTTCTTTAAAAAAAAAATGGTGTTACTTTTATTCCTATTACAAGGAATGTAAACAACCCTTGTAATAGAAAAAAGGCATGACAGGACAATAAGGTCAAAAAGACCTCAGATCTCATATTTACACTAAAATGCAATAGAAAAAAAAAATGTAATTTAAAAAAAAAAAAAATCCCTTTAGGAGCTATGGGCGGAAGTGACGTTGTGACGTCACATCCGCCCTGCAGTGGTATGGAGACAGGTGGGGGCCATCTTCCCCTCACTCGTCTCCATGCCAAGCCAGGGACAGGACCCGATTGCCTCAGCCGCTGCCGACGGCTCTGGTAAGCGGCAGAGGGCAGCGGAGGGCAGCGGAGGGCAGCAGAGAGCAGCGAGAGCCCCTCTCCCGCCATTGATAAAAGTGATTTTGCGGCGAATCCGCCGCAGTGACCACTTTTATCTTTAAGAGGACCGCCCGCTGAAAAAGAGGATACCGGGGTTATGGCAGCTAGCTGCTGCCATAACAACGCTATTCGTCTTCAAAATAGCGACGTAAAACGACGGCGGGCGGTCCGTAAGTGGTTAAAGTGTTCATGTGTTATGTGTTGGAATTTGAATAAAGCTGTGGCCTTGCCCTTTCCAACTTAATGGTTGTAAGTGGGTTTATTTAATGGGGTGAGGGGGCAAGGGTGGTGGGTTTTTATCCCATTATGTTACTTTTGATTTGTACATAGGCATATTGCGCCTCAGCAGTCAAGAAGAACATGGCCCTGGAGGTGTGTGAAGCCCAACACCATGTTAAACTTTGAAAATATCTTAAGTGCATTGTATAGTGACGCTAATAATAGTACGATAATAGGCATTCATTTGCATAGGAAATACCGTTATAAATAGATAAGGTTTATTTTCATCCGTGACCTGGTAAAACACTGAAAGCGTAACACAGCAGTATATCCAGAGTAGCGTGCTCTGCCGTGCTGCTGGGCTTTGCTTATCTGTAGAACATCAGACTGCCACTTGTCTGAGGTCACGTAATGCCGACACAAAGTAAAGTTAAGAAAGATGCTTAAAAGGTTTGTGTAGGCAAACTATAAACATATACTCAGCAGACAGCTAACATTTGGCCAGAGATCTATCTTTTACGTATTAGTGAAAGTTTTTAGTGTTTACGCAGCTTCCTCTATTGTCAGTCAAATAGCTCCCAACATTCCTTCTTTCCTCCCCAACTTCTACATATAAATTTAATGGACCTTTCAGTCATTTCACAACTTTTTAGTAATACTTCCCTAACATGTCACTATATACTGCAACAGTAAAATTAAAAAAGAAAACTGCTTGAGCTCCAAGCTAGTGGCTCTGCCTAAGCTGAGATGATGTCATCAGTCTGCTGCAGGCAAGAGGAAACATTTTCTCAGTCTCAGTGATCTAACTGCAACATTGCAACTTTGTGGGGCTGCAGCAACAGCTGATCGGCATCTGATATTTGTGAACATACACAGGCATCAGGATTCACCTGATAGTGTCATCTCAGTCCAGGAAGTAGATGCTGACCCTGGGTAATGTCTGAACAAAGATGGCGCTGTCTTTCTGGAGAGAAAAGTAGGGGAGGGTGAAAAGAAAAGGCATGGTACGGGAGTATCCTTTGCCAACATACTTTGTGGGAGGAGTCCTTCTTTCCCATCCCAAATCACGTAAAATAATAATTTCTCGTATGGTGGACAGTACATACAGTAGCTCAATAACAGCAAGCCCTGCAATACATTCAAATGTTGCTTGAGAAAATCGGACCGTGTAAGGATCATTAGCACGACATTAATGTTTACTTCTCAATATCAGAATCAGAGTCATCTCAAATAGATTTCTGTATTTGTTGTATCTCTGCAGGACCAATCTATGCCTCAATTGTTGGCTAGGACGATTGTGGAGGGTCTCAGTAAGATGGGGAGTTATTTTACTATTTGCCATTCTCCGGGAGTGATCTGCCCATGTATAGTCATCAATAGACATTAAAAAAAGATAATGGAGAAGCCAAAATCAAAGTATTTCAAATTATTTTTTATTAGCAAACCAAATACAATTTTAATACCTAAACAACCACAATATCAGCATACTGGCATATACTTTACATTTGAATAAAACTGTTTTTTTGACCACCATAGCATATAAGATTTACCAGAACAATATGCTGTTAACTAGAATTTGGTCAACATGTTTCACAGGCAAAGCCCACTTCTTCAGGACTGAGTTGAAATATAGTTCGGCAAAAGCATTGGTCCAGTAAAATAATGATTCTAATAACTGAAGACAGAAAAATTAAAAAGATTCCCTCCAAAATCCAGTTACTAGGAGCATAAATGGTGGACCTGAGAATCTGCAAACACTGGCCACATGGCCCAATATGCCAGCTGCCTCCCCAGGCTCAGGCTCTTTTGCCAATTAAAGGCAAAGTGACAACAACTGTGTAAAGTCTACCCTCTGATCTACAAATATTCACCTTTCCAGATTTTCCCTGCAATTCTTCTTTAGTTGCAGCCTTCCCTGTAATACTAAGGTGTTGGTTGGTGTCAGAGCTCAGCGGCAGTGACATTACCCTCTCCATCATATAACAGTGCATTTGGCCGCAGGGCCTGAGCAATGCATTCTGGGAGGAGGTCACATGCTCCCCATGGATAGAAACACCAGGTAATGAGCAGCCGCAGCCACACAGGAAGGAGCAGCAAGGGAGCACTGGAAAGGTGGATATAAGATGGCCAGGGTGCAAGCTTTACATAGGCTCTTACCCTGAACAGGCAAGATGACAGTGCCTCTTTAAAGAGATTTGGTCATTACTGAATTGAAATCCAGTCCTGTGTTTTTTAATGGATAGTCGTGCAAACAACTTGGACATACTGTAGATTGTCTTACCATTTTGGCATTCACTGTCACTGAATGCTAAACCGGTGTGGCAAAATTAGGTTTATAAAGAGCACACTTCATACACCAAAAGCAAAACTAGGCTAAACTTTTTTCTTCATTTTGGATAGAGCAAGGTAGGGTTATAACCCCTGTCAGATTTTTTTCCACCACCTGTGCCCCTTTGGGGAGATTTCCCTTCACTTCCTGTCCCATGGCCAAACAACAAGTGAGAGGAAATCCCTGCAAAGTAAAAGAATTTCTTGGGGACACCAGATCTCGTGTCCCCACTGGAAGAATTCCCCTCTATTACTTCTGGGGACAACCCAAAATTTCGGATTTTCTTTTACTTTCCCTTTTAATGATAATGGTAAACAGGACAAATAAAGAGGGTGACTCTCCTTAATGGGGACACAGACAGTAACAAAAACTGACAGGTGTTTTAATACCTCTCCAATATATCCAAAAATGTAAAAAAAAGTTTTGCTTTTAGTTTGGCTTTAAGTGGGCAACCAAATTTATACTGTTAGAATATCGCTCTTTCCTAATAAATCTACTTTATATACAGATCGTTAGAGAGAATGTGTTCGATTGTATTCATTTCTTATCCAAGACAAGCTGTTTGAACATTACATCAGATGGGAACTTTGTCTATTTAACTACATCTCCCTTAAAGTTTGTAGAACAAGCTTGCTAGCAGCGACAACTGTTGCGAAGGGATAAAATACGATTTTACATAATATCCAATACAGGAGAACAGTGTAATGGAGCAGCTGGGGATCTTTTATAGACTGTATGTGAGAATGATTCTATTATTTCTCATAAGGACACAGAGATGTTCTGGTATACCAGCAGTCAGATAATGGGAGGAATTTATCAAAACTGGAACAGACAGAATCTGGAGCAGCTGTGCATGGCAACCAATTAGCTTGTATCTTTTATTTTCAAAGCTTAACTGAACAAGTTGAAGATAGAAACTGATTGGTTGCCATGCACAGCTGCTCCAGATTCTGTCTGCCTTAGTCTTGATAAACTCCCATGTGCCTTAGAGCAGGCAAAAGCCATGGAAATAGCATTCTTATTGTAGTTCAAACAAGATAACCCTTTGCCCAGCCAGAAATATACTCAGCTCCTATTTTCTTGTGGGCTGACAACACAGCAACTGAGTTGCAAACTGAGTGGTGGCAGCCCTGCCCAGTTGTTTTTTGCTAAAGTACTGCATCCCTCCCACTTATCTCTACAAAGTGAGTAATTGGTATGTAGTGCAAGGTAAGAACTGGAAAGACTACCCTTCTTTGAGATAGCTCAGGAAGTTTGCAGAGGACACAGGACAACTCTAAATTTTGGGCATGATCAACAGTGCAATTAGTTTGGACTTATAAACCTATATAACATAACAAAATGATGCAAATTGTATATTTAATAGACCAAAAGGGAGGAAATTAGAGAAGTTCATTTTTAGGGTTTTCACACCAACACAATGCACTTGCGTTGAGGTGCACCACAGTGCACAGATGTGAACCTCCTATGCGTTATAATGCACTATTTTACATAAAAATGCATCAATTTCAGTCTACATTTGACCTCTTCCCAACTGCGTGATACATATATGCAGCAGCAGGAAAAGTGATCTTTAACCGTTTTGCTGGGGGGTTTCACACAGGGATGTCAGCCTAGCGTAGCCAGGGGGGGATGTATTGCAGTGCATTCAGTGGAGCCCAGAGGAGACAAGCAGGGTCTTTTAGGCCATGCATATCTCATTAAAAAGAACCAAAAATCATCAAATGGGGACTTTTTGTCCCCTATGTGATGAAAAAAAAATTCAGCAAAGAAATAAAGTTACACGTACGCCCCTAAACATTTTTTAGGCCCCTCACCCCCACATATGTGCAAGTATGAATGTAAACGCACGCTTCGGGGGTACCTACACGTGAAAAAGTTGATTGCGATAGACATGTTACTTATCACGGCGCATGCCGGAGTGAGAGCAATAATTCTAGCCCAAGATCTCCTCTTTAACACTAAACTGATGACCTATAGAGGGCATTTGAAGCGTTGCCTATAGAAAATATAGGATACTATCTAGTTACTTGGTGCAACCTCATCTTTGAGTCGTTTATTGTGTTTGTTTGCCCTTAAATTTACTTAAGTGTGTTTTTTTATTGAAAGTTTGTGTTTCCTAGACGTTTGCGGTAATATCAAGTGACATAAAAAATTGGACCTAGCACTATTTTATTCTCTAGGGTTTCTGCTTTCAGAAAATAAATAATGATTGGGGGTTTTATGTAATCTTCAGGCCTAAAAAAAATTGCAAAAAATGGCTCTGGGAGCGAAAGGATTAAAGGGTCACCTTTGCCAGAAAACTGCTTATGCAGGTAGGGGACACCTGTAGATAAAAACAAACTGTGCAGCTTTGACGAAAGTTGGATAATGCCATTGCTATGGGTGTAGGCCATCTATGTATCTCCTTCCGTTCTGCCTTGTTGCTAAGACACTTTCAGCTGTTACACTTCACTCCCACCATCATAGAAGTGAGCTGCAAACCCATAGCTCCCAACTGTCCCTGATTTTGAGGGACTGTCCCTGATTTCAAGCAATGTCCCTCTGTCCCTCTTTCCTCCTCATTTGTCCCTCATTTTGCTCAGATCTATATACCGTATATACTCGAGTATAAGTCGTTCCGAGTATAAGTCGAGGCCCTAATTTACTACAAAAAAAATGGGAAAAACTTATTGACCCGAGTATAAGACGAGGGTGAGAAATGCACAGCTACTGTAAGTGGAAAAGAGGGTCAACAATGCCCATTTGCAGCATCACTGTGCCCATTTGCATGCCTCACTGTGCCCATTTGCAGCCATAGGTCCCCTGAACTTCAAACTCGGTAGTTAAGGGTTCCTAGATGCCCCCTAGCTGCAGCCAAAATTTGGGGTCTCTGAACCCAAAGGGTCCTGAAATGACATTGCTGCAGATGGACACAGTTGACCAAATTTGGGGCCCTGTATCTCGGGGGTCACTTAGTGCTAGGAACCCCAAATTTGGTGTGCAAACCCAGTGAAACTAGCACCATAAAATTTCCAAAGCTGGGGTTTCTAGCACCAAGTGGCCCCGAGATACAGGGCCCCAAATATCAGTTCAGAAAATGTCAAGCACTTTTCTGCAGCAGAAAATGACATTTTCCGAATCAGTTTTGGGGCCCCGTATCTCAGGGCCACTTAGTGCTAGGAACCCCAGCTTTGGATATGTTATGGTACCAGTTCCAATGGGTTTGCACATCAAATTTGGGGTTCCTAGCACCAAGTGGCCCTGAGATATGGGGCCCCAAAGTCGGTTCGGAAAATGAAATTTTTTGCTGCAGAAAAGTGCTTGACTCGAGTATAAGTGGAGGGGGGCACTTTCAGCACAAAAAAATGTGCTGAAAAATTCGACTTATACTCGAGTATATACGGTAGTTGTATATAAATTTCACTTTTTATCTTTCAAAAAGTGTTTCCCAGTGCTAAACCTGTCACCCAAATTCTAAATTTCTGCATTTTTTAATTTTAAAAGCCAATATAAAGGAACAATAGTGGTAAAAAAAAGCACTTGTGGATTTAATTAACCTTTTTTTGTTATTTTCCCTTTAAGGGGGTGTGGCAGGGGGGCGTGTCCTATGCCTACATACGTTTGCTAGTAGGTGTCCCTTATTTCCATCTCAAAATTTTGGGAGGTATGCAAACCTCGGCACATGTGTGATCCACTATCTCTACCATCACGCCATTGCTGACTCAGAGCTACTGTGACAGGGAAGAGAGTGCGCATGCAAAGGGATTTGAATTGGAGAAAGAACTCTTTCTTGTGATAGTAGTGATGAGCAGTAACTACTGGGAGTGTCTTAGCAATGTCCTAGCAACAAAGCAGGATGGCATGATGCCATCTCTGGGAGTTTTTCGATTAAGCTTCAGGAGGTACATAATACCTACCCCTATAGCAAAGGCATTATTCAACTTTGGTCAAAGCTGCACAGTTTGGGGGAGATTTACTAAAAGTGGTGAATTTGGTGCAGCTGTGCATGGTAGCCAATCAGCTTCTAATTTCAGCTTGTTCAATTAGGCTTTGACAAGAAAATCTGGAAATTGATTGGTTACCATGCAGAACTGCACCAAATTTTGCACCATGCAGTTTTATTAAATAATCCCCTTTGTTTTTACCTACAGACACCTCTTACCTGCATAAGCACTTTTTGGGAAAGGTCAACTAACCCAACTGACTCCACAGTGGTCTGAGCTTGTGTTCTGAGAGCATGCTGCTCACTGCATGCTCCCAGCACACTGACCCAGCTGTCTACGACAGCTCATGGTCATGGTTATTGATCAGGAGCCAGTGCAACGGGCACCAGTTCATGTGACTGACTTGTGAAAGCCACTTCCAGTAGTCACGTGATCAGGAAGCTGCACCACTTTCTGGCATAAAAGCCTTCTTAAAGGTCCACCATCAGCATTGGGAAGACTGAATTAAAGGACTGCTCATACAATGCAGGTTATATGTGCAATACCACACATTAAATGCCTGTGCGTTACTGCAACCCACTAGTATAAATAGAAATAAAATCCTTATTTCAAAGCTTATGCATTCCAGTGTGATAAACATCATCAATTTCATGAAAAATGTGATGTATTTTGAGTAACAGTCCATGAAAATACAAGTCCTTCTGTATTGAAGGTGATTAGAACAGTTAAAATAAAAATACCTTATTGGGCCAACCTGAGGGGAACAACCAGAAAATAGCACTTGTGAATGGAAATGAACCAATATATTCCAGCAGAAAAAAATCTATGTATTTGGGTCATGTTTACCGAGGTAGGAGGAATAATACAAATGGAAGTCTCGGATCCCACTGGGATACTGCAAAGATTCCTTTTAATATAATTAAATCCGATATACAACAGGTAGGCCGCCACTGCGTGAAAATAATGTATTCAGATGTTAGCTCACCCTCCATGTAACAGTTATGAATATTAGTGTGATATTTAATAGGCATCAGGAAAATGTTTGTATGTATAATTCAGTGAGTTTCACAATGTATAAATAACTGGTTATGTTTTAGATAATGAACGGTAAAATCTTTTTGAAGTGTTTTAGTGGGAGGCCCTCATAAAATTGTGAGTGGGCAGTACCCTTGTCTTGCCGCACTGAGGATCTGGGTTCAGTTCCTGCTCTTCACTTTAGCTGAACGGAGTTTATAAGCTTTTCCTATATTTCTGTGGGTTTCCTTCTACAGACAAATGCCTTAATTTATGTTATAAAGATTCATTAGATCCGTAGGGTAGTGATGTACCCTCTCTTTATAGGTTAGATGAACATGTATTGACCGGATAGGGGTCGCAAGGGAGAACAGGGTAGGTTTGCTTGTTCAACACAGAAGAGAACTGATAAGGGGCTCGAAAGACTCTATTACAGCCGCACCAAGTAGATCAATTTTTCCGGCTGCAAATTGGCGATCTGCCAATCACTAGTCCTGAGTTTACATTAAAAAAAAATCTAAAATATCACGGGAAAAAGATGAAAAAAATTAACCAAAGAAAAAAAAATGGATCATACATCCTCTTCTCAACTCACACAAAACTACCAAATCAATACTTGTTTCTTGTTTCTAAATTTACTATTTCTATTTCTTCGTGGTATTTTTTTCTCTCTCTCTCTCATTCTCCTGTCTCTCAAATCTCTCCCTCCGTCTCCCACATTTATCTATCATCTCTTTCTCTGTACTTATTTTTCATCTCTCCCATCAAATTCTCATATATCCCTGCCTCTCCCTCTCCTAGTCCTCTCCTCTACTCTCCTCTCCTCTCCCCTCCCCTCCCCTCCTCTAATCTTCTCTCTCATATCTATCTATTCTCTCTCTCTCAAATTCAAATACGCTTTATTGGCAGGACCAAATACATTTTAGCGTTGCCAAAGCAGTTGAGTTTGAATGGGAAAGGGGGGGGGGGGGTAGCTCTAGGGCAGCATTTTGGGGGGAGTGTGGTAAAGGGTAATATAAGGGGGGGATAGGGGGGGTGAGTCCATGTAAAGGATTTTTAAGTCCTCTGTTTTTCATTTCTCCATTCTCCAACATATTTTCTTTGGAATCATTAATAATATGTTTTATTTGAGATTTTGTCAGGCTGAATTGTTTGGAGTTTGGGATAAGACAAGGAGCTGATGAGTTGTTGTAGGCCACATGGCTTGGATTGGTCATTATTGCTCAGTAAGGCATTATGGCGTATAAGTTAGGATTGCTGTTTTGTAGATGGTCCTAGTATAATAGCGCTCTCTTCTGTACTGTGAAAAGTAAGGGAAAGCCTAGTTCCAACTGGTGGGCACTGTTGGAGGTATTCCAATGGACTTGGAGGAGGTGTTTGCAGAATTTCAGATGAAATATTTCTGTTGGGCTGGAGTCCCATTTTGATTGGTCTTTGTAGGTGACAAGACCCTAAACTTCACTGCCATAAAGAAGGATTAGGGAGATAATGCTATCAAAGATTTTAAGCCAGACTCTTACCGGTGGTTTTAGGTGGTACGGCTGTCTCCTGATGGCATAGGAGGCTCTGCATGCCTTGTCTTTTAGAGCCTCTATGGCTGGCTTGAAACTTCCTGATTGGTTTATTTCTAGGCCGAGGTATGTGTAGCTGTAAGTTTCATCAAGAGTGCACTTTTTTAAGGTAAAGGAAAGGCTCTTTGCTTGTTTTGTGTTCTTCCTTTGGAACACCATGAGTTTTGTTTTCACTTAGTTGATAGGTAGTGCCCATATGGCACTGTATTTCTCCAGCACTTCCAGGCAGTCTTGTAGGCCTTTCTCTGTATCTGTACCTTAACTCTCTCTCTCATGTTCATCTTTTCTCTCTTATATCTTTCGTTATCTCTTTTTCTCTCTCATATATATTTTTCTTATTTCTGTCTCTCTGATACCTATCTCTTCTTTCTCCTAGATCTATCTCTTCCCTTTCTCTCTCTTTTACTCTTTTATCTATCGCTCTTCTCGCTCTCTCTCTCTCTCATATCTCTGTATCTTAACTCTCTCTCATGTCCATTTTTTCTCTCTTATATCTACCTCTTAACTCTTTCTCTCTCATATATTTTTATTATTTTTCTCTCTCTCGCTCTCTCTCTCTCTCTCTCTCTCTCTCTCTCTCTCTCTCTCTCTCTCTCATATCTCTTTATCTTAACAGTCCCTTTCATTTCTAACTCTCATTTCTCTCTCTCATCTCTCTCTTATAGCTCACTCTCTCTTTCTATCTTTTTCTCCCTGACTCTTTTATTTATCTCTCGCTCTCTCTCTTCCCCCTCTCATCATTTCATCTCACTCTCTTTATATCACTCTCTCCCTCCTATCTCTTTCTCATTACTAGGGATCCCGTCCCAGCCTCAGTCTGAGTCCCTGCAGTCTGTAGGGAAGGTTATTGACTGAATCTATTGATAAACTGATCAGGATTGTGAGTGACTGTATCACATCAATATGGATTTTTCCCCGGAAAAGATAATGCCACATCAGAATACAGTACATAAACTGGTTGTATGTGCTGTACCCTGTTAGAGGTTCACCTAGAAAAAAGAAAAACCTGAAGATCACTGAAGAACTGGGGGCATGTACTGGTGATGGAGGATGGGAATCCTTAATTGGAAGCTAAGAATATTTTGAGTTGTTATAGCAACATTTACCTGAAAGGAATTTTTGATGAGATTTTCAAATTTTTACCTACTTTGTTTCATATATTTATTCTATGCTATATATAGACCCACCTAGTATTCAATAATACCTTAGGGAATGTGGTTGGTACTCCTGCTGTATGGCTGCTGTGAAAAGTTCAGTTCACCTCCCAGAGAGTCTGCAGCTTTCTGTCAGGTCAGAACTGACCCATAAGCTTGTACTGAAAGAGAGGGCATGTAAGAAATGTAATTGGCAGTCAATAGGTTAATACATGAGATAATGGGGTTGATTTACTTAAACTGGAGAGTGCATAATCTAGTGCCCATCTATGGACTGCTTACCTGTCAGGTTCCTTTAAAATCCTCAAAAAAAATGTCAGATGACAACTAGAAGACACAGATGAGAGGTAGAAGACACAGACGACAGGTCAGAGACACAGATGACAGGTGGGAGACACAGACGACTGGTAGGAGACACAGACGACAGGTGGGAGACACAGATGACAACTAGAAGACACAGATGACAACTAGAAGACACAGATGACAACTAGAAGACACAGATGACAACTAGAAAACACAGATGACAGGTAGGAGATACAGATGACAGGTAGGAGACAGAGACGACAGGTAGGAGACACAGACAGCAGGTGGGAGACACAAATGACAACTAGAAGACACAGATGACAACTAGAGGGTACAGATGACAACTAGAAGACACAGATGACAGATAGGAGATACAGACGACAGGTAGGAGACACAGATGACAACTAGAAGACACAGATGACAGGTAGGAGATACAGACAACAGGTAGGAGACACAGATGACAACTAGAAGACACAGTTGACAGGTAGGAGACACAGACGACAGGTGGGAGACACAGATGACAACTAGAAGACACAGATGACAACTAGAAGACACAGAAAGCAACTAGAAGACACAGACGACAGGTGGGAGACACAGACAACAACTAGAAGACACAGACGACAGGTGGGAGACACAGATGACAACTAGAAGACACAGACGATAGGTGGGAGACACAGACGACAGGTAGGAGACACAGACGACAGGTAGGAGACACAGATGACAACTAGAAGACAAAGATGACATGTAGGAGACACAGAAGACAACTAGAAGACACAGATGACAGGTAGGAGACACAGACGACAGGTGGGAGACACAGATGACAACTAGAAGACACAGATGACAACTAGAAGACACAGAAGGCAACTAGAAGACACAGACGACAGGTGGGAGACACAGACAACAACTAGAAGACACAGACGACAGGTGGGAGACACAGATGACAACTAGAAGACACAGACGTTAGGTGGGAGACACAGACGACAGGTAGGAGACACAGACGACAGGTAAGAGACACAGATGACTACTAGAAGACAAAGATGACAACTAGAAGACACAGATGACCGGTAGGAGACACAGACGACAGGTGGGAGACACAGATGACAGGTAGGAGACACAGACGACAGGTGGGAGACACAGATGACAACTAGAGGACACAGATGACAACTAGAAGACACAGATGACAACTAGAAAACACAGATGACAACTAGAAAACACAGATGACAGGAAAAAGACACAGACGACAGGTAGAAGACATAGACGACAGGTGGGAGACACAGATGACAACTAAAAGACACAGATGACAGGTAGGAGACACAGACGACAGGTAGGAGACACAGATGACAACTAGAAGACACAGATGACAGGTAGGAGACACAGACGACAGGTGGGAGACACAGATGACAACTAGAAGAAACAGATGACACATATGTAGTTAGGAGAAACAGACAACAGGTAGGAGACACAAATGTAGGTAGAAGACACAGACGACGGGTAGAAGAAACAGACGATATGGAGACACAGACGACAGTTGGGAGACAAAGAAGACGACAGGCGGGAGACACATACAACAGGTAGGAGACACAGGAGACACAGACAACAAGTGGGAGACACAGACAATAGGTGGGAGACACAGATAACAGGCAGGAGACACAGACCACAGGTACAAGATACAAATGACAGGTAGGAGACACAGATGACAGGTAGGAGACACAGATGACAGGTAGGAGACACAGACGGCAGGTAAGAGACAGAGATGACAGGTAGAAGACACAGATGACAGGTAAGAGACAGAGATGACAGGTGTGAGACACAGGGGACAGGTAAAAGACAGAGATGACAGGTGGGATGACAGGGGACAGGTAAGGGGCAGAGATCACAGGTGGGAGACACAGAGGACAGGTAAGAGACAGAGATGACAGGTAGGTAAGAGACAGATGACAGGTAGGAAATACAGAGGACAGGTAGGAGACAGAGATGACAGGTAGGAGACACAGAGGACAGGTAAGAGACAGAGATGACAGGTAGGTAAGAGACAGATGACAGGTAGGAAATACAGAGAACAGGTAGGAGACAGAGATGACAGGTAGGAGACACAGAGAACAGGTAGGAGACAGAGATGACAGGTAGGAGACACAGAGGACAGGTAGTAGACAGAGATGACAGGTAGGAGACACATGCGACTGGGAGAGAGAGGGGCAGGAAGCTAATCAGATAGGCTGATGTAATCATGTCCTGAAAAAAAAACGTTGATAGGAGAACAGAGCTGAGTGATAGAAAGATGAGTTCATCGGTGTGCTGCTCCTCCTTTCAGTGTCCAGTCACAGGCTGAGGGAGGGACAAGACTTGTATTACTGAACTGCAGCAGAGAAAGAAAAATCAGGTCTCCAGTTCTGCCAGTCTAGATGCATACAGTGTGCTGGGGCTGTAGAAATCCCAGGACTGGATGAGCAGGATTTCAAATCTTTAGGCAGTCAGAGCAGCTCCTGTATATGTATTTCATCGAGCATTTAGCTGTTTGCCTGGAGTTCACACCAGAGGGTGTTAAAAGCAGGTGGTTAAGTCATGGTTTTACCACCCCCCCGACCACCTATCTAAACAAAGAAATGCAGGCCTCCTTGTGGCTGCAGCAAAAAATAATCAGCTAGTTGCATTCAGTAGGGCTGCACTGCATCCAAGTACTATGTTACGGTTGTGTTGCAGGGGGTAAGCATTTTGAGGGTTAAAGTAAGCAGTGAGGAGGTGACATAAAGTCTTCTCATCACTGAAAAGTGGCCCACTGTGGATCATCTTTCAGAGGGGTGGCAATATAGCCACACATATGAATGAACCTTAACTGATGACTACTGCTTTCCTATTCGTCAGTTGTCAAGTGCTGGGCAAATGTTGTACTTACCTGTTGCAGGTAGCAAAGCTCGCTATGCAACGTATCATAGAATTCATCTGCAGAGAGAGAGAGAGAGAGAGAGAGAGAGAGAGAGAGAGAGAGAGAGAGAGAGAGAATGTTTTAGGAAGATCTGATTGTGATCAGTAAAAAAAAAAAGCCAAAAGAGAATGAAGATGCAATAAAATAGTCTAACAAATGTAACAATTTATATCGCTGCATAAACTTTATCATTAAAATGGTACTCAAAGGTGGAATTGCACTTTAAGTGAAAAGGAATGATTGTAATTAGAGATTTTTTTAATGTGTCTTCCTCTCCACATGCTCCGCGGTGCTTATCACTGAAGGAAATGTCATGTGACCTTCATTAGCTGGAATTACCTACACAGTGTGTCACCTTTCCAAGTAACCCTGTTAGTTACAGGTCAATGGTATGCTCAGAGAACCATTATATCAGCGGAATATGAAATTCACTTGTGCTTTTCCACTCGTCATGAAAAGGAGCATTGTATGTGGTACAATTGTCCTAGCTCCATTATAATGGACTTAAAGTGAACCTGTCATCCAGCGTGGGGCCTTCTTGTTCAGTATCAAAAAAGAACCCCCCAACAAAAACCAGCATAAACATTTTTAACCACTTCAGGACCAGTATGTTACACCCCCTTCTTGTGTTTCAGTTTTCAATGCTCTGATAGTTTAGCTGACATTTACTGGAACATGTAACACTATATCCAAATACATTTTGTATTTTTTTTTTTTTTTTGAGACAGACAGAGCTTTGTTTTGGTGGTAATTAATAGCCACTGTTTTTTATTTAGTTATTTTATATATATATAATATATATATATATATATATAGGAAAAAACTTGCTGATATTGACATGGTTAAATTGTAACTAAACCCAGGACCCTGCATTTTCTATATCTGGTCTCCTACAGTGCACAGAACATGTAAATGCCATGATTTTTGTAAATATAAACTGCTAAATACTAGGGCTGTGGAAATTAAAGAATAATTCCTCGATTAATCGTTAATTTTTTTGATCGATCCAAATTTTTTTGATTGGTAGTCTGCCTGCCCTGGGGCTGCTTTGGGCCAAGCTGTGGCTTCAGCGCAGCGCTCCGCTCCCTCCTCCTCCACTATACGTCATACACAGTCTGCGGGCATCTCCCACTGTGTGTCTCCGAGCTGAGTGTGAAAACTTTGGCTGCGCTGTGAGAAAAGTCCCGCCCCGCAGTGTTCTGTCTATCACACAAGCTGATCTAGGAGGAGGGCGGGACTTTTCTCACAGCGCGGCCAAAGTTTTCAAACTCAGCTCCGAGACACACAGTGGGAGATGCCCGCAGACTGTGTAATCCAGGCACAGGCATTTACTACAGTGTGACTGCATTATGGGCACGGTGAGGCTGCCATTATATACATGGTGAGGCTGCCATTATAGGCACGGTGAGACAGCATTATAGGCACGGTGAGACAGCATTATGGGCACTGTGAGACTGCGATTATGGGCACGGTGAGGCTGCGATTATGGGCACGGTGAGACTGCATTATGGGAACGGTGAGGCTGTGATTATGGGCACGGTAAGTCTGAGATTATGGGCATGGTGAGACTGCATTATGAGCATGGTGAGGCTGCGATTATGGGCACGGTGAGACTGCATTATGGGCACGGTGAGGCTGCGATTATGGGCACGGTAAGGCTGAGATTATGGGCACGGTAAGGCTGAGATTATGGGCACGGTAAGGCTGAGATTATGGGCACGGTGAGGCTGAGTTTATGACGTGTGACGTCCTAGCCATGCCCCGCTATGTCCAGCTTCGGCCGTTGCCATAACAACGGTGCTAAATCAGCTAAAAGTAGTTGGATCTGTATGTGCGTTATAATTAATCGAAAATGTCGATTAAAAAAAAAATACACTAAATTTTTAATCAGTAACAGTCCTATTAAATACCTTTTCTCATCAGCAGTATATACTGTAGCAGTCTTGTGACTTCTAACAGTGTCAGGCCCAGCACTGGTTAAAGCTTGTAGGAGGAGTTTTCATTCTCACTCGGCTGTCCTATGAGGCTACATGACCCCTGACCCTCTGTCTGGACAGTACTGATAGGCCCTGTGCTGATCACATGTATCCTCCCAGAAAAAAAAAAAAGCTCTCTAGCAATACACAACAAACTGAGCATATGCAGGGTACCTCCTAGGGCTCTGTGCTATCAGCAGATGGATTGGGGAGAGTAAAAGAAGGGGGGATCAGAGAAGACAGGATAAAACAGCCTTTTTACACAATGCTGAGAATTAACCCCTTAGGTTCCACAGTGAGTATAACAAGCATTCTTTACTGCATATACAGACTGATTTTACTGTTGTAGGTCTAGCAACACATTAAGGTGCGAGTAGCCTTTAAAAGTCACCAACTGAAACCAAGTGCAAGTCTTCCACTATTGGTGGATATCCCTGCAGGATGAAATTGCATTGTGTGCGATGTCTAAATGCAAAACACTCTAACCCCAACCCCCCCCCCCCCCCCCCAAAAAAAAAAAAAACACAATTTTTGGTGGTCAGTGGCATTTTGAAAACCCCGCCCCACTACCGTCATTGGCGGTTGCTGCCCAAGACGACTCCACAATATTGGTAGCCAGTGGCCATCACTACAATCACAAAGAACATTGCACATAGCTTAGCAAGTAGAGTGTATGTACAGCCAGTGGCGTCTCCAGCTTTCAAATTTAGGGGGGCACATGGGGGGGCAGGGACAAAAGTAGGGGGGCAACTATAAAATGCACATATATCTATATATAGATATAGATATATAGATATAGATATTTAAATATATACTGGGGCCCTTTACTACGACCCCACAATGGCCCTTTCACATGTTCTGCAGTGAGCTCCCTTCCTACTGTATTGGGGCCCCCCCAGGGTGGCAGAAAACAAGATATATATGTTACCAGCATACCAAGAAAATATAAGGATCCAAAGCAGTGGGAGAACTATCAGGGTTGCAAAGGTTGTCTTGCCACCAGGCCCTGGTGTTCTGCCACTGTGGGGTTCCCCAGCCTCCTCTTGCTGTCCTGCCCCTGCTATTGACAGCGCTGGCCTGGCATCTCTTGGAATTTACAGGCTGGTTCTCCTGTCCTAAGGACGGGAGAAATCAGTCTGTTTTTTCAGTAACTGAGAGTCCTGTTGGAGTCCTTCCTGCAACTCGCTCTTCTCCCTGCCAATGAGGATGCAGGGAAGGAGTAGATCGGGTGGCCGTAGTTGTGTGAGCGCTCGTATTATGCAGTGTCAGCGAGCAGAGGGAGGGGGGAGGAATCACCCGTAGGAGCTGACTGGGGACTCTCTCCCTCTTAGACATTTAAAAAAAAAAAAAAAAAAAAAATCGCTAGAACAGTAAAGTTTATAAAGAGGTTAGAGAGAGCTTATAGGGAGCAAACAACCAGAAATCATTGAAGTGAACCTTTCCCCAAACATGTAAGCATAGGTGTAACTTTATAATCCTCATCAGAAGATATTTCTAATGCATTCCTTTTTCCCAAAACATGCAGATCGAACAACGCTGCTACAGATATTGTATGTAGATTCTGACTTTCTATCAAAAGTCACCAGCCAAGTTTTCATTTCCATTCCTCTCCACTCTCATTGGCTGCAAAGGGAAGGGACACATGGCTGCGATATGAGCAGCAGAGAGCCCTTTGACATGATTGTTGTAATTTACAGACTGGCTTCTCCTCTATGCAAGATGGCAGATCTCAAGGAGGGAATACCTGGACCTCCGAGGACAGAATAAACCATATTTTTTGTTCACTGACTATACACCAGTGAGTGGCTTATATGGTAATAGTTCATATTTGGTAGTTGATTTCTGAGTCCTCCCTAGGATTGCCACCTGTCCGGTTTTGACCCGGACAGTACGGGTTTAGAATGTTGTGCCCGGGTTTCCTTCTGCCTGACCCCTTGGACACCAGTGCCGTTGACAGGGGGTACCATGGGGCCTCCTGTAGGGACCCCAGCACAGAGGGGGATATGGGACAGAAGGGGACAATTACAGAGGAGTCAAAACATAAGGGAGAGATAGAGGTGGCAGGCAACTGCTGGTGAGGTAGTTTTTAATAAATGAAATGTTTAAAAACAATCCACTTACTCTCCATGTCAGAGCTGTAGACATGTCAGTCTGTGAAGTCTGCTGCCCCATTCTCCTGATCCACGCTGCTGTTTCACTGAATCGCTGGAGGAACCCAAGGACACAGAGCTGCGGGGAAACTGCAGTGAGCTGTCAGATAGCCTGGGACGCTGTGACCAATCAGAGCATTCCGGAGGCTTAGCCACGCCTCCATCATCAGAGGCTGACAGTTCACACGAGTTTCCCGCGGCTCTCTGCTTCCTCCAGCAATTCAGTGAAACAGCAGCGTGGATGGGGCAGCGGACTTCAGACTGACATGCCAACAGCTTTGACATTGAGAGTGAGTGGATTGTATTTAAACATTTAATTTATTAAAAACGAATAATAATTTAATAAAAACACCAGCAGCTACCTGGCGCCTCTCACTCTCCCTTATGTTTTGACTCCTCTGTAATTGCCCCCCCCCCTCTGATCCCCCTGCTGTCCGGGACCCCTACAGGTGGCCCCATGGTACCCTCTGTCGGCTGCCATTGGGGTATTGGGGGGAGGAGGATTTGTAATAGGAGGAGATGGGGTTAATGGCACCCCAATCGCGAAGCAAAACTTCTTTTGGGTTACAGGCATCCCACGATTCTGTTTGCGTGATTTTGCCGCGGTTGGGGTGCCATGCCGTGCGCTGCGAAAGTGTTCGGGTTTGGCTTGAAGAAAAGGTGGTAACCCTACCTACAGGTGTTCTTCCCACCTGTGACTGTGCAGTGAAGGAAAAGCAGCAGTAAGATATGCTCATTATCCTTGTCACTCTACTCTCTCCTCCTATCAAAGGCCTCATGTACAATGTTGCTAGTAAACAAATGTTCAGGAGCAGTTGGGTGTTTTTTTCAGCTTCCCCTGATCTCTCCTCTATGTTATCTTATCAGTACATGTACACAGGGGTCGTTTCTAGTCGTTTCTAGGCAGTTGAGTTTGAAAGCATCTTTTGGAAAGAAAAAAAATGCGTTCAGGACGGATGTTCAGAGGCATTTGAAACGTCAAACGACTGTAACAGCTTGTAAACGTGGTAACTCACGTTTATCCGTGTTTCATTTACATGCGTTTCTAATTTTTATGGGCGGACCCCATCTACAGTGGGGACGGAAAGTATTCAGACCCCCTCAAATTTTTCACTCTTTGTTATATTGCAGCCATTTGCTAAAATCATTTAAGTTCATTTTTTTCCTCATTAATGTCCACACAGCACCCCATATTGACAGAAAAACACAGAATTTATTAAAAAAGAAAAACTAAAATATCACATGGTCCTAAATATTCAGACCCTTTGCTCAGTATTTAGTAGAAGCACCCTTTTGATCTAATATAGCAATGAGTCTTTTTGGGAAAGATGCAACAAGTTTTTTCACACCTGGATTTGGGGATCCTCTGCCATTCCTACTTGCAGATTCTCTCCAGTTCTGTCAGGTTGGATGGTAAACGTTGGTGGACAGCCATTTTTAGGTCTCTCCAGAGATGCTCAATTGAGTTTAAGTCAGGGCTCTGGCTGGGCCATACAAGAACAGTCATGGAGTTGTTGTGAAGTCACTCCTTCGTTATTTTAGCTGTATGCTTAGGGTCATTGTCTTGTTGGAAGGTAGACCTTCGGCCCAGTCTGAGGTTCTGAGCACTCTAGAGAAGGTTTTCATCCAGGATATCTCTGTACTTGGCCGCATTCATCTTTCCCTCAATTGCAACCAGTCGTCCTGTCCCTGCAGCTGAAAAACACGCCCATAGCATGATGCTGCCACCACCATGCTTCACTGTTGGGACTGTATTGGACAGGTGATGAGCAGTGCCTGGTTTTCTCCACACATACCGCTTAGAATTAAGGCCAAAAAGTTCTATCTTGGTCTCATCAGACCAGAGAATCTTATTTCTCACTATCCTGAAGTCCTTCAGGTGTTTTTTAGCAAACTCCATTCAGGCTTTCATGTGTCTTGCACATGAGAGGCTTCCGTCGGGCCACTCTGCTATAAAGCTCCCACTGGTGGAGGGCTGCAGTGCTGGTTGACTTTCTACAACTTTCTCCCATCTCCCGACTGCATCTCTGGAGCTCAGCCACAGTGATCCTTGAGTTTTTCTTTACCTCTCTCACCAAGGCTCTTCTCCCCCGATAGCTCAGTTTGGCCGGACGGCCAGCTCTAGGAAGGGTTCTGATCGTCCCAAACGTCTTCCATTTAGGGATTATGGAGGCCACTGTGCTCTTAGGAACCTTAAGTACAGCAGAAATTTTTTTGTAACCTTGGCCAGATCTGTGCCTTGCCACAATTCTGTCTCTGAGCTCTTCAGGCAGTTCCTTTGACCTCATGATTCTCATTTGCTCTGACATGCACTGTGAGCTGTAAGGTCTTATATAGACAGGTGTGTGGCTTTACTAATTAAGTCCAATCAGTATAATCAAACACAGCTGGACTCAAATGAAGGCGTAGAACCATTTCAAGGATGATCAGAAGAAATGGACAGCACCTGAGTTAAATATATGAATGTCACTGCAAAGGGTCTGAATACTTAGGACCATGTAATATTTCAGTTTTTCTTTTTTAATAAATCTGTAAAAATGTCAACAATTCTGTGTTTTTCTGTCAATATGGGGTGCTGTGTGTACATTAATGAGGAAAAAAAATGAACTTAAATGATTTTAGCAAATGGCTGCAATTTAACAAAGAGCGAAAAATGTAAGGGGGTCTGAATACTTTCCGTCCCCACTGTAAGTGGTGGGCTGCGTGCAGTGGCTCCGGTGTCCTCTCCTCCAGCATGGCAGCTTCCGCCATGCTTGCCGCTGTGTATCTCCTCTCTCCTCCTCCTAGGTGCTAGGCGTCCAATAGGATCGCCTGACGTTTTGGCCAATCGGGAAACGGGTCCCACTTCCTGATTGGCGGGGAGGAGATTTCGTGTGAAAATAGCAAATATTAATTCGCTATCGTCACACATCTGGGTGGGAGCCATGGGAGCCCACCCTTTTTTGGAGCCCATTAGAGCCTCTGGCTCTAATCATGTGCTTCAAAAAAACACACCCCCTCACATTGGAAGCCATAGTACGTCGCCCTTTATGTAGATTAGGGGGCCAGACGCATGGATGGGGGGGCGGCGCCCGTGTGCCCTCAATGGACGGGCTGCCACTGGGCTCAGGTAAGTATTAGGGAGGCTACTGCACACAGAAGGTTTTTTATCTTAATGCATTGGAATACATTAAGATTTAAAAAAAAAACCTTTTGCCTCTAGAATCACTTTAAAGTGGTGTTCCGGCCGAAATGATACTTTTTAAATAAAAATACCCCTATAATACACAAGCTTAATGTATTCTAGTAAAGTTAATCTGTAAACTAAGGTCTGTTTTGTTAGTTTATAGCAGTAGTTTGTTATTTTATAAACTTACAGCAGGCCGTGGCCATCTTAAGTGTGGGCATCAGAAGTCAGACTGTATTTCTTCCTGGATCTCATCCTTGCAGATCTCACAAATGCTCAGTGCAGCACAAGCAGTGTAATAGGTTTCAGGTCAGGTTTCCATAGCAACGGCAGTTTCAGAGGAAGTTGCCGCCCCTTCCCAGAAGGCATTGCAAGCAGGAAATGATGCGATTGGCCGCGGCCAGGGAGGAGGAAGTGAAAAATAAATACAGCAGATATACAGTAGGTGCTGAGAAAATTTTTTTTTAAATATCCAATTTGTTTACAGTGCACAGTTTAGTGAGGGATGATGAAGAGTTGTAAAAGTGGGTGGAACTCCACTTTAAGTCAAATTCAGGTATTTAAAAATGAAAAAAAAAACAAAAAATATTTAAACATATATTATTGATTACAGAGCTGCATTAATGTGTACCTTTAGTAACTACCTGGAGCTCAGATCTAAAGAGCCGCTATAGGTAAAGTAATTGTATTCTCTTAGATGTACGAGGTTGATAGGTGAAAGTGAAACTGCAGCATATAAATTGCCATTCCCCTGCCAGACAGGGCTGTACAGTGTTTCAGAACTGTGTAAATCTCAGGCTTAGAAAGACAGGAAAACAAATCCTTTTAACAGGTAAAATGACTCTCATATATGTATTGAGTCTATGTATTTAGCTGTTTGCACATCTTTAAAGTGATTGTAAACCCTTACCTTGTAAAACAACCCATTCAGTTTAAAATAGAAATGAAAGGCAAAACATTTGTGTATAGATATAAAAATCATTTCAAATACCTTTTTTTTTTCCTTTTTTTAATAAGTGATCACATTCCCTGTTCTCAACTGCATAAGGAGCTTAGAGAGCTGGGAGAGGAGGAGAAGCAGTACACTGAGCTTCCCAGTGAAAGACTGTGCAGGGGGTGTGACAGAATCATTGAAGAGCAAGCTGAGTTCTCAGCACAGCTAGAGAACTGACCAGGGTGTGTTCTCCTGTCTAGTGTGGTCAGTTTTTAATAGGAAAACGGAGGGACTGGCCAAAACTGCAGGGATCTCAAACAAAGAAAGCAATACAACGATAACAGGATACTTTTTTTTTTTTATACAAGTACATGGTACAACAGGCACATATCAGGAATATGAAATGTTGGGTTTACATATACTTTAAGGGCCATGTCAAATTTTGTCAGCGGTGATGTGACAGAGCTTTGTCTCGCACTTGGGGGAGAATTATTTGTATGGGTACCTTGTTCGGATGATGGAAGTGTTCGGTAGCTGCCTTTGTGTTTGGGTATGGAATGTCCTAAACGACTTTAACCCCTTTCATACTTGGGGTGTCGTTACAGGTAACTTCTCATCATAGGCCGAAAAGCTGAAATTCAACTTCTGTTATTATTGCTGCTGAAACTCAGTTGTTAACAAAGGAGCTGCAATAGTACTAGAAATTGCAGGTTTGGACAGCCAGAGAGCGGCTCTATAGGAAAACGCAGTTGAACTTTAACAATCCTGTACCTGGTAAGTTATCGCCAGCAGCAGCAGAACCACTCACGTGGCATGGCTCTAAGACCGCCAATACCTGGTTTCTGATTTGCTGCTGAGTCACAAGATACTGCTATTCTTTGGTCTGTTTTATAAAACACACGTGGCGCGTGCTGATGCACATAAAATATGGATATCATTCTGTGTGATTAATATGCATCCTAACACTTCTTGTCTTATTGTAAATAACGACACCTTTTTTTTTTTGTAGACCTTTAACAAACTTGCAGGAATCCCTGTGTGCCTGATTGGAAAACTGAATTCCTGAGGCCTCTCTCTGTGGAATTCAATTGGCTCATTTAATTTGCATATGCTGTTTCAGAAATGTGCCAACAACAAGCTGTAGAAGTGAATGATGACCTGAGCGGTGGAAAAGAATGTTCTCATTTTTTTTTAGATATAAATGTGAATATGATTAGCTACCTTTGAATAATTCTATTGGTGAATGTTTAAGCAGACCTTTCCACCCAAACCTTAAAAACATTACAGTGCATGCAGATCTGCAGGATGAACTGAAATCAGATTGCATGTATATTTAAAATGTACATGATTTTGTGTACTTACAATTTAGCTTTTTCACTTCCTGCTCCTCTGGAGGCACTGGTGACTTAACCTTGGCCGCACAGTTGTCCCCTGGGAAGGATACATCACCAGTGCCTTCCAGACTTTCCTATTTAAGGGAAGAGATCTCAGAAAAAAGGGCTGTTTTTTCTACATGGTGGACAGATCTGGCACATGCGCTGTGCAAGATTCATGCCAAATGTCGTATGACGCATACGCAAGTTCAGGTGCAGATGTTATCAGTGGGCTGGTACAGGATTAGGCAGAGAAGGCCAACAACAGGAGAGGGGGTCCGGGGGGCATTAGAATGAGCCAATTACTTTACTTTACCCTGCATTATCAAAGCGCAGGTTACCTATAAACACCTTTAGAGAAATGTAATTAAAAAATGTGTATACATACTTTTTTCCAGGAGTTTGGTCTAGTCATGTGGTATCACAGCTTCTTTTCCTTAAATGGTGGAGCACTCTCCTGTGAGTTCAGGGTATCTTTATGACATTTCCCCAAGGGGTGTAGCTTTGACCCCCCAGGCATACAGGAAGTAAGTTGAAAGTTGAATGACCCTGGGTGTCATTTACTCCAGAAGAGGACTGGCTTTGGATCATGGAGAAGGACGTGAGTAAGTGCTGGAGAGGGGAGAGTATTGCTTGGCAAATGTGTTTTTTATATAAATAAGGGAATTGGGGGCAATTTAGAAAAAGCTATAAAGTCTTTAAGGCAGGGATTCTCAACCAGGGTTCCTCCAGAGGTGGGTAGGGCTTCCGTAGCTGTGGCTGATTGACCTCCCATCTTATGGTGCCTCCATGGTTCTAGAAAAAAGGAAAAAAAACCCTGGGTGGGATTTTAAAGGCAGCAACACCACTATGTAGAATAAAAGACGTTTATTACTACATATAAAATTGGATCACTTCACACATGAGATGATCAGTTAAAACCATAACATAACAAAAAACACCGACGCGTTTCTGCTTTAAAGCCTTTCATCAGGGATATTGGATAGGAGAATATATAATTACCGTATATACTCGAGTATAAGTCGTTCCGAGTATAAGTCGAGGCCCTAATTTACCTCCCAAAAAATGGGAAAAACTTATTGACCCGAGTATAAGACGAGGGTGAGAAATGCACAGCTACTGTAAGTGGAAAAGAGGGTCAACAATGCCCATTTGCAGCATCACTGTGCCCATTTGCATGCTTCACTGTGCCCATTTGCAGCCATAGGTCCCCTGAACTTCAAACTCGGTAGTTAAGGGTTCCCAGATGCCCCCTAGCTGCAGCCAAAATTTGGGGTCTCTGAACCCAAAGGGTCCCGAAATGACATTGCTGCAAATAGACACAGTTGACCGAATTTGGGGCCCCGTATGTCGGGGCCACTTAGTGCTAAGAACCCCAAATTTGGTGTGCAAACCCAGTGGAACTAGTTTCATAACATTTCCAAAGCTGGGGTTTCTAGCACCAAGTGGCCCTGAGATACGGGGCCCCAAAGTCGGTTCGGAAAATGAAATTTTTTGCTGCAGAAAAGTGCTTGACTCGAGTATAAGTCGAGGGGGGCACTTTCAGCACAAAAAAATGTGCTGAAAAATTCGACTTATACTCGAGTATATACGGTATATATTTATTGATAAGTAAGCAAGAGATTGATACAATGTATACTGCACTAAATAAGCAGGAAAAACAGTAGAACACTCTGGAGGATGGCACCAAATGGAGGCCTCTTGATACTACCCCCCAAGATCAGAAGGCGGAGTATTTCACGAGAGCCCTCCACGCACTAGTTGGTCATATATTGGGATGATATGCAGATTACAGCAGGGTGGTTAGATGAGCATCCTATTAGTGTGACGGATGTCAAGGATGTCTTAGCCTTCATACGGCCCTTCTTGATCCATTAAATATGTAGTCAAATAGTGGGTGATCTCCCCCCTCTTCCTGTTAGCTCCTATTTGTATAGATCCCCTCTATACGGACGCCATCCTCCCTGGCGTGCTGGTTCTAAGTCCAATGCCACATGACAAATGCAGTGGTATGACACCAATGAACATTCAGCTGTCTGTGGCGTTATGATCAACACTGTGAAGATTTAATGCTTTCTACAGACCACTAGTGTAAGGAGCATTCTTCCCACTGATCCCAGATTAATTTTTGCAGGGGTTCCCTGAAACCTGAACATTTTTTCAAGGGTTCCTCTAGAGCACTGCGGCCCTTTGCTTTCCTTTAATCGGCCCTTCGGGCACTATTTTATCCACTGACACCAACAATGGGGCATAATTCCTGTCGCTGACACCAACAGCGGGGCACTATTCCTCCCATTGTCACCAACGATGGGGCACAATTCCTCCCATTGACACCAACAATGGGGCACAATTCCTTCCATTGACAAAAACGATGGAGCACAATTCCTTCCATTGACACCAACGATGGGGGATAATTCCTTTTCTATTGACACCAATAATGGGGCATAATTCCTTTTTTATTGACACCAACAATGGGGTACAATTACTCCCATTAACACCAATCATGGGGCACAATTTCTCCCATTGACACCAACAATGGGGCACAATTCCTTCCACTGACACCAGTAAAGGGGCACAATTCTTCCCACTGACACCAACGGTGGGCCACTATTCCTTCCACTGACACCAACGCTGGGGCACTATTCCTCCACTGACATTGAAGATAGGTCATTGCTTTCTCCCACTGGATGCCAGGACATTTTCAACTCCCACTGGCCCTAGTCTGGCCCCCTTAAAGTCTGAAAGACAGCAAAATGGCCCTTTGTTTAGAAAGTTTGGAGAACCCTGCTCTAGGGTAAAAAGTTTGAGAAAGGCTGTTTTAAGGTCTCATTCACATGAGTGCCTTTCACCATATAACATGAAGTTTCCTGCCCCTGAAGCCACAGGTGATGCATACAATCGGTCATAGAAATCAATGGCTGTATGTGAATATATGCCTGTACTTGCTTAAACATGCGAATGTGTACAAATGTATGACCCTGGATGCAGACTGTCAAACATCTATAATCATGCGTGTACACAGAGATCGGTATACACCTACATACAGTCCCATTGCATCATTAATTTCTATGGGCGGCTGCCCCCTCCCCTTGTCGTAATGTAGAAAAATACTTAGTATAGTAGTATATATATATATCTACATAACATTGCCCAGGGTTGCACTTTTTAAACAGTAAAATCCTGTTTCAACATGCTAAGTTTCCACTTATACAGTAAGCAAATGAGAAGTGAATATTTCTATAGGTCTATGTCTAAGTCATTCCCCCTCCCACCGATTATAGAAGAAATATATAACATGGCCATTTGTATGTAGCTTGCGTCATCATCCTCCCTCGAGCAAGCATAGAAATAAACTACCGTTGACGCAGGTCTGGGACAAAAGGATATCCGATCACTGCAAGTGCAAAATTTCAAGCAGAGATCGCAAACCCTGGTCACGGCGTAAATAAGTATATAGTGAACAACAAGAGGATTTGGGATTAATGGACTTGGTTATAGAATATGATCGGGGTGATAAAAAGTGCAGTCTGGATGGACCATACTTTGACCCTTGGTAGCAGAGATCTGTCATTTAAAGGAGAACACGAGGGAAAAACTTTAATCTTACACCACATGTATATTTATTGAACATTTTGTGAAGTTATTTTTAAGCATGCTGTGTATAATTACACATAATCAATCTCAAAGTCAAATTGTATTCAACAATTACACATCAGCTAAAATATCAAATGTCGACAGTGGGAGTGCCTGCTTTGCTGACATGAAAGCGAAATAAAGTGGGGATGGGATGAGTGGAATTGGGTGTTGTTGTTTCTCTGTATTTTTGTCCCGGCTTGTGACATTTCGCCTAAATTTTGGCATTTTGATTAAATGCATTGGAGCCATTGGGGAAGCCATAATTAAAGGGTATGAAACTTCTAACAAAGAATTTCTCTTACTTGCTTCCTTTAAATCTGTTTAATATATACTGTTGTAAGTGTTTTGTTATAAGTGTAAGTTAAAAAGAAGAATCCTGTTGATCATGACAGAAATTTTGTGAACTTCCAATGCTTTTTGTTGTTAAAGAGGAGGTTCAGCCCCCCCTGAATAATTAAAAGTCAGCAGCTACAAATACTTCAGTTGCTGACTTTTAATATATGGACACTTACCTCTCCAAGAAGCCCGCAATGTCGGCACCCAAGACTGTTTTAGAGTAAAGGGTAAGAGAGGGTCCTGTAGTTCTATCCTGCTTCTGTTGTTCTGAAGCAGTAGGATGAGTAAGCATGTTAGCAGGTTGAAATGCTGGTTAGTGAGACAGCTGCTGCCCCACCACCACAGTTACCTTATTTCCCACACTTTCTACAGAGCTCTGCCTCTCTACCTGTGCTGATAGCCTCCGCAACATCTCCAAAATACACCCCTTTCTAACCAATGACACAACAAAGCTCTTAATTTACTAGCTGTCATCTCTCGCCTTGACTACTGCAACTCCCTTCTCATTGGCTTACCTCTACATAATCTATCACCTTTTCAATCCATCATGAATGCTGCTGCCAGACTCATCCACCTTACCAATCACTCTGTGTCTGCTACTCCTCTCTGTCAATCCCTCCACTGGCTTCCGCTCGGCCAAAAAATTTAATTCAAAATACTAACTACATACAAAACCATCCACAATTTAGCCCCCAGCTACATCACTAGCCTAGTCTCTAAATACCAACCTACTTGTTCGCTTCTTTCCTCTCAAGACCTCCTTCTCTCTAGCTCCCTCATCACCTCCTCCCATGCTCTCCTCCAGGACTTTTCCAAAGCCTTTCCAATCCTATGGAATGCCCTACCCCAATCTGTCTGCTTATCTCCTACTCTATTAGCTTTTAGACGATCCCTGAAAACCCTTCTCTTCAGAGAAGCCTACCCTACCCACAAATAACAACTGTTTTTTTTTTACATTTTCTCCATCAGCTCACCCCCACAGTTATTACCTTTTGTTTCCACTTGACCCTCCCTTTTGGATTGTAAGCTCTAACGAGCAGGACTCTGATCCCTCCTGTATTGATTTGTATTGTAAGTGTACTGTCTGCCCTCATGTTGTAAAGCGCTGCGCAAACTGTTGGCGCTATATAAATCCTGTATTATAATAATAATAATAATAATAATAAAAGGAGGGAGGGCTCTGCCCAGTCAGATAGTCTGCATGGGAGAGAAGACACAGACAGGACACAGTTTGCAATCTCCTACCACATCACAGAGCTGCTGCAACTACAGCTACCAGAGAGAGACTCACCTGCCTCTGGGAACCTTCTACATGTAGGGGGGGGTGCTGGGACCTGCAGTTCTCCCTGAAGAAAACCAGCTCTGGTGATCTGCCACTGTGGACTCTGCTGTATATGGACTATATATGCTGTATAGGCCCTTTGCACACTGCAGCTTGAAAAAGCTCAGTACAGCATATTTTTTTACTGAGCTAAAATACAACCCATTAATTGTTATGTACCTATGCCCACAGACGCGTAAATAAGCGCCGTGTATTCTTCAGTAAAAATGTTTTTGAAAAATCTGCAATTTTGGTCAGTAATTTACTCCTCATGCGTGCTTATGCAGACATTGCACACAATCGCGCATATTTGTACGCAAGTGCCCATTAACCTATTGTGAATACGAGAATAATACATACAAAAAAAAAAAACGGCTGAAAAAATGTGGAAGAGGCCTTAAAGGGGTGCATGGTGATAATGGCGTATGGAAGAATAGGGCCTGTAATGCACACACATGGAGCGAAGTGGTGGCATGACGTTGATAGGGGCAACAAGTAGAAGGACAATATGACAGCAGATAAGCGGTACCGGCACGGGTGACGGGTCTCATGTATAGTGAGGGGAACAGTTCATAGGGTACCTCCCGATTTGCTGGTGCCCCAGCAACTCGAACCAGACCTGCGCGATGGAGACACTAGGGACAGGAGAGGAAAGAGTTAATTATACCTGCGCATGGGGTCTGTGCTGGTTCCCACTGTGTTGCTGGGAGATAGGTGGCGGAGTCTAGCTTGACTGGTCAAATGGGACACTACTCTGTGGTGTCTTCTTCAAAATGTTGCATCCTGAGCAGGTGTATGTATTGTGGGACCGGGAGGCACATGTACGACAGCCTCAGATTATGATACAAGGACACAGGAGTGTATGGCTCACTGGATTAGCAAGCGTGTGCATCGGAGAGTCTGTAGGAAGGAGAGAAGTGAGAAAGAGCGCAAAAAAGCCCTAAAAAAGTCCTAACACTGGAAGGAAGTTACTGGCAGAATCAACAAGTTAATATACCAGAAGCTGCAAAGTTTTACATTTTTGATTTTGGGTTTGGTAATGGTTCAAGGTGATTTTTTTTTTAATTTTAAAGTTGGTATGTGCTTTAACATAAGGGTCATGGAAGCTCCTTTAAGCAATCCTAGATCTGATCTTGTGCCAATAAAACGGCCCTCATTGGTTGGAAACATGTAGTCAAATATTTAGGAATTGTGAAACCCCAACACTGTTAATAAATCAAACCCTTTGTTTATCAGCAGAGCTATTGGTGCCACATGTAGTGTCCATCAGAATCTTGTGCCACCTATCCAATTTTCTCCAAGATATATGGGAACCTACGCAGTCACTGATGCATACTCTGGTTGATGCCTCCATCTCCTGCTCATGGTTAGAAAAATCCTTTTTATCCCCACAGTGAAGCTAGCTGTAGTTGGGCACATGATAGACCACCTCTCAATAGGAATGAATAGGTTTTTCTCCATGCAGTACTGGGTGGCTAGAAGAGTTTATGCTGACTAAGGGGCTCACACTGTAGATCATGCAGGAGTGTGTACAAGTGAGTATAGGGCTTTGAAAGGGTGAACATACAGAAAGTTATAATTTACTTTTTATGCTGGGGGAACTGACAGCTAAATCACTTGATAGGTATGCCACCTTTACCAATACTTGGAACACTTGGATTCCATTCATTGCCTCCAATCCCTTTTTACTTTTTACCTCAATTACAGATGGAAACAATTGATTTAATTTATTCCACAGAGATCCCCAGCCTGAGGAGGGCAATAGATGGTTCATTTTTTTTCGATCAGCCAAAAAAAAAGAAAATGGATTCCTCCATCCACACATGCGAGGTGGTAGAAGGAATCCTCTCCGCTGTGCTATTGTATTCTGACAATGGAACTCCTCTGCTTTCAAAATAGACTGATTAGCAGCTGCAGCCGATTGGCTACAAGCCTCTGATCGACAAAATGTTTTGCAACAGTCCTGTTCGACATATGTCAATCGATAGATTGACTCTTGTCGAGCGAGAACAGATCAATATGGATCACACTTCAGATGGTCCCTTTTGAACCAGACAAATTTCAGGTAATTTGTGGGTTACTTGAGCCTCCTGACCGCCCCCACCGCTTTGGCACTACATCTTCCCCATCCTATTTGCTACTTCTCTAGTTTTGGTCCTTTAGTTGTTTATCTTCTCACTCCTAAGAAAAAAAAACCCCTTAATTTACATTTACACCCATATACAGGAATGTGTTTGTAAAGCAATACTTCCTCACAAAATAAACTAGAATAAAATATGTAAAGTCGTGTTTGGCTTATTCCATTTATCATGCAGTACTTTCAAATGTATGGAAACATACACTGCTTTTGTCATTGAGAAGATTTCCCCATCTATGTGACTATCCTTATTGATTGTATGTTTAATGAACCTCGAATAACACCTATTCTAAAAAAAAGAATGACTGTATTTATGATTATTGTAACATACAGTCTTTAATGTACCTTTTTGAGCTGTCATGGGTAGATAGAATTTTTGATATTTTAGAATTGTTTTTTAAGTATTTTATATATTTAAAATGTAACTACTGTATATATATATTTATATTATTTAGTGTACATTATTATACATTTATTATTTATTATTCATATTAGCATATAAAAAAAATCAGAATTTTCATTTTAGAATGTCAGAATTTTAGATAATTGTCTAGTTTCTTTCTTTGTAATTTTAGTGTAGTGATGTCAATCTTGATGTCTGTGAGAGTAGGCTTTTTATGATTATACAAACCTTACTCTGACCAGACTGATAAGGAAGGACAAAATCAACTATGACATGCAAAGCTCAATATTCTGGTCATGTCAATGAAACAAGAATTAGTTAATACCATTTGTGGGCATTGACACTTAGTCCTTTGTGTTATTAATCACCTCTAATTTCTTGGGTTGCCACATTGGCTGCTCAAAGTGCATAGCATTGTATCCCAGCCAAATAAACATTCTGCTTTTCCTTAACACATTTCCTAAAAAAAAAATATATGAAATACTGGAAGTGAACATGATGTTCAGATGTCGCCTGTACCAAGCAATCCACGGGGGGAGGAAATCACTCATCTTAAGGAAAGGGAATCACTTGGTTAAATGCTTGAATGTGGTGTATTTTTAGCCTTCAAAGGATCCCGAAGCTTATAAACTGGAGATGAAAACATAACCCAGACAGGCTGGAGTGTACATGGGAAAAGCATTTCTTTTTCTTTGAAGAGAGTCGGAGAACAGCTGGTGGACTCCGGAGGGACCTTGTTTATCTCGCACATACACCGAAAAGGTTCAGTGTCTTTAAAAACCTCCATTTACGGTCGGATGAAGGTGCAATTGGCGTGATGAAATTTCACAGGTGTTATTATCAGGTGTAGCACACATACTCTCCACAGTCTCTAGAATCTTGGAGAATACAGATGCTGTCAATCATAGAGTGGAATTCTTCGCTTGTAAATTTGCGGTACACACGTGTGTGTTTACGTGCTCCTGTGTAACACTTATCAAACCACAAGCCGACCACATTGCACCTTCGCATCTACTGTATATGTCTATGTTGGACATTCCATTCCAAAACCATGGCTACGCTTTGTGGCTATACCAGCCTCTACCCTTCTGGGAAGGCTTTTTACAAAATTTTGGAGCGGGTCTGTGAGAATTTGTGCCAAAAGAACATTGGTGTGGTCAGGTATTGATGTTAGATGAGAAGCCCTGGCTCACAATCGAGGTTCCAATTCATCCCAAAAGTGTTCAGCAGGGTTGAGGTCAGGGCTCTATGCAGGTCACCTGAGTTCCTCCACACCAAACTGGTCAAACTGTGTCTTTATGGAACTGACTTAGTGCACAAGGGGTCGAAAAGGGTCTTTCCCGAACTGTTGCTGCAAAGTTGGAAATTCATAGTTGTCTAAAATGCCTGTATGCTGTAGGATTATCAGAACCCTTCACTGTAAACACCTCAACTTAATCTTTTAAAGGGTGTCCACATATCTTTGGCCTTAGTGGGGACTTCCTACTAGGCCATGGCTGCTTTCCAAAGAAAACTAACTGTAAGACTTTGCACATCTTTTGTTTTGTGTTGTTGCACCTGGATTGTATTTTGCTGATTTAAACTCAAAATTCAGTTGAGCTTTTAGCCTATTTTAAACTAAACTCAGAATAATATTGGTTGTATAGTAAAGTACAGCTGACATCATGTATCTTATATTCCGTGCAGTTGTTGGCACATTTACATACATACTGTATTGTTTAACCCCTTTTGCCCAACCGGCAGCCCTTTGGCATTTACTGTACAGATCCTGGGGCCCTTGCAAACTGTGTGCCTTACCTAGAAGCTTACTCATGCCAGTGAAAGAAAATCATTCTTTAGACTTCATTCCAGTAGTTACGTCTCTTCTCCAGAGAGAATAAGTTCAGCGCTCGCAACCTTTCCTCATAACTAAGATCCTCCAGACCCTTTATTAGCTTTGTTGCCCTTCTATGTATTCGCTCCATTTCCAGTACATCCTTCATGAGGACTGGTGCCCAGAACTGGACAGCATACTCCAGGTGCGGCCGGACCAGAGTCTTGTAGAGCGGGAGAATTATCGTTTTATCTCTGGAGTTGATCCCCCTTTTAATGCATGTCAATATTCTGTTTGCTTTATTAGCAGCAGCTTGGCATTGCATTCCATTGCCATAGTTAAAGTGGTTATAAATATATTTTTTCTTTCAATAACTAACAGGTTTATACTTACCTTCTCTGTGGAATTGCTTTGGAATGGAATTACACATAGTGGCCCTGAACCTCCTCTTCTCGGGTTCCCGCCAGCGATTCTGGCTCCTCCCCTCCACTGAGTGCCCCAAAAGAAAGCCGCTTTCTATGGGGAAACTCATTCAGGCCCTTTCCTGAGTATCGCTATCAGCGTCTATTGACACGGACTGTGGAACTTAGCTTCGCCCCCTGATTCCTCGTCACTGGCTTTGATTGACAGCAGTAGGAGCCAATGGCTGCCTCAGCAAAGCCTGTGAGACTAGGAAGTGAGAGTAGATAAGACCATCAGACATGCACGGCACTGGATTGAATGAGGGCTCAGGTAAGTAAAAGGGGGGCAGGGGCGGAGAGGGGCGGAGAGGAGGTACTAATGCCTAAACATTTTTTACCTAATGCAAGGAATACATTAAGGTAAAAAAAATGTTTAGGCTTTATAACCACTTTCGTTTTTTTTATTTCTACTTTTTTTTTTGTTTGTTTTAATAATGGATCTTGTTGAAAGAAATATCAAGTGTGGCACAGGTAATTTTTAATGGGGCTGCCTGCAGGGATCACAAATGTGGAAGCAATGATTTCTAAATAGGTTGTAACAGCAGTGATCTCCAGCAGTCTCACACAATGGGGTTGATTTACTAATGGCAACTAGAGTGTTCACTTTGAAAGAGAAGTTGCACTTTGTTGTTGTTTTATTTTTCCCTTACTCGTGATTCAGTATTGTTTGCAAATCATCACATTCACTTAGCTCTGAGGGGAAATTCCCTTGCAAAATGCAAATTCCCTTGCAAGGTTAACAGCCTATTTTACATCTCTAGTCATCATACTCTAGTCCAGTGTTTCTCAACTCCAGTCTTCAAGTGCCCCCAACAGGTCATGTTTTTTAAGCTTTCCATTATTTTGCACAGGTGATTTGATCTGTTTCACTACCTTAGTAATTACCACATCAGTTTCTTCTGAGGGAAATCCTGAAAACATGACCTGTTGGGGGTACTTGAGGACTGGAGTCGATAAACATTGCTCTAGTCCATACCTCCCAACATTTTGAGATGGGAATGAGGGACACCTACTAGCAAATGTATGTAGGCATAGGACACGCCTCCTGCCACACCCCCTTAAAGGAGAATTAACCAAAAAAAAAAGGTTAATTAAGTCTACAAGGGTTTTTTTACCACTGCTATTCCTTTATATTGGCTTTTGAAATTTACAAATGCAGCAATTTAGAATTTGGATGAAAGCTTTAGCACTGGGAAACACTTTTTAAGAGATAAAAAGTGCATTTTATATACAACTATATAGATCAGACCAAATTGAGGGACAAATGAGGAGGAATGAGGGACGGAGGGACATTGCTCCAAATCAGGGACAGTCCCTCCAAATCAGGGACCTCATTCGAGGCATGAGGTCCGGTGTGTCCCTGTTCACCAGTTCAGCTTAGAATTTTTGCCTGAATTTGCATCTGAACTGGACCCAAAGACGCACGGGACCCTTTTGGAATGGGGACCGCTGCTGTCCTGGACTTGTGTGAACCAGCTCCATTGAGAGCTGGACACACTCGCATGTCATGCGAATTGGATGCGGGGAAACCGCACATATGTGAACCCAGCCTGAAGTATGACTCAAGCCTCTCCTATAGTATGTTTGGTTATGTAGGGTCTCTGAACATCTCTTGTAGGATTCCTGTAGTCTCTGATCATCTCTTATTGTATATTTTTACCTTTCTGTAGCACTACATTCACTGAATATTATGTGTGGTCATTTAGACCCCTTAAACACTGGGGTGTTTTTCAGGCACTTTTGGGCTAAAAATACGACTGAAAAATGCCTCCCCTGAAGCCCCAGTGTGAGAGCCTGAGGGCTTTTACACTGGAGCCGTGCGCTTGCAGGACGTTAGAAAAAGTCCTGCAAGCAGCGTCTTTCGGGTGGTGGAGGAGCGGTATATACACCGGTCCTCCACCACCCCTGCCCATTGAAATGACTGGGCAGCACTCCGAATCGCCTGAAAAGCAATTCGGCAGAGGCGCTTTTTGGGTGCATATAACACGCCCCACTAGCGGCCCAAAAGCGTCGCTAAGAAAAACTAGTGGTGCTTTACCGCTAATGCCCGGTGCGGCTCAGTGTGATTTGAAGTGATTTGAGGAGCTGCACTTGTGGTCCCCCTATGTCAAGTAAGTGGACCACTACTGGCTTAACCCCTATTAATTCCTTAACATGCATTTTATGTTTGCTGCTCCTTTAATTTTTGCCGTCCCTTTAGTGGAATGGTTGCTCCAGTTATCTCAGTTAAATTTAATTGCATTTGTATTCACAGAGGCATGGCCATTTTCTGCACCATTAGCGGTGCTCAAGTGCTGTGTTAATATTTTGTGTTGGGCGGTGAAATTGCTTTTTTGTTGCCAATAACGATGTCATAGTGCATCAGGATATTAATAACTTTGAAGACGGCATCAATACGTCCAGCAGTGATATCAATAAAATGACAGTCTGCCCTGCGACAAAATATTGAAGGATGAGATTAGTCACAGGAGGAGATAGAGAGTGAAATGGAAAGATGATTTATTTAACGCTTGTATAATATATACAGTATATACACTGTATATGAGGATTAGGTCAAACTATTTAATCCTGATAGGGGTGCTTACACTAGTCAGCTTTTATTCATTTAGCTAAAAGGAAAATAATTTGTTCCTGTAAGGTAGACTATACATTATACTTTTTTTTTTCTTTCAACCAGTGGGTTAAATAGAAAAAAAAATGCGCCAATCCCCGCATCCACATATTCGATGTGGATGATGGAATCCCTCCCGCAGCACTAAGTTGTTCTGTCAGCGGGGGTCCTTCCCCGTCGCCGAATACAAAGATTAGTGTTGCTGGCTTTACCCTGCGGCACTGATCATTCGGGAAGAACACGACAGGCTGGTTGTACACAAATCGATCAATAGATCGACTTGCGTAAAACCAGCTAGCCCATACATGGATCAAATTTTCGGCCAGTCTTTGCTGAACCGGCCACATTTCTATTCATGTATGACCGGCTTTACTGATTAAAAAGTGTTATCTGGAGTTCAGCTTTAATTTTTAGTCACCTATGTAAAGTTTGTCCAAATTGATTAGTCGATTTAAAGCTAGGTATACACAGATCACGAGGAATTGGCCAAATGTGTGTACCGCTGTCTGTTCAACGCCTGGCTTCTGTGAAATGATCCTGCTTAAAAATCAGCATTTGATCAGCGCTTTCAGCCATTGGCTGCAGCACTGATCTGTGTATTTTAGTGCGCGGGGGTCAAGATACAGTGGAGCGGCAGGAGAGATCCCTGCATCCGCATCATATGTGTTGAGGGGATCTATGAAGTTTTTTTGTTCAATCCGCTGTTTGAACAAAACTCATAGTAGCTTAGCTCTCCAAACAGTGATGCTGTCCAAGAGTGTCTCTGTTGCTTCTCCATAGATAGAGGATCCACCTATAAGACAGGTATTGTGTTACTGGCAAAGATCACTGGGTGGAAATATCGGAAATAATAGTAAAAACAGAAAAAGAATACAGCCACATCTAAGGATTGGTAAGGTGCAATATATTAAATTTTTGTTGAGAACCATTTGACACTTACAATGGTTAACTTTTATTAATTTATGTAAAACCTTTATCCCAAAAGGAAAAAAAAAGACTGTTGCTGTAACTGCTTAAAAAATGTTGTCTGGAGTTTAATTTAATTTGTTAGTCATCTAAATCTGCTAGTCTAATGCCGCATACACACGAGCGGAATTTCCGTCGGAAAAATCTTGGATGGTTTTGCGGGGGGAATTCCGCTCAAGCTTGCCTTGCATACACACGGTCACACAAAAGTTCTCTGAATTTTCGACCACCAAGAACACGGTGATGTAGAACACTACGACGAGCCAAGAAAATGAAGTTCAATGCTTCCGAGCATGCGTCAAATTGTTTCTGAGCATGCATAATTTTTTGCGTGTCCGAATTGCATACAGACGAACGCATTTTCAGATATGAACTTTTTCCGACCGAAAAATAGAGAACATGCTCTCTATCTTTTGCTGGCTGGAATTCCGCCAGCAAAAGTCTGGTGGAGCATACACATGGTCGCATTTTCCGACCAAAACCTCTCATCTGAGTTTTGCTGGCGGCATTTTCGATCGTGTGTACGGGGCATTTCACTACCCTTCTCCCTTGCCTGACAATGCTGCTGTCCAAGGGTGTCTCTGTTGCTACCCCAGACACGTTAAGGCCCCTTCACACCAGCAGACCAGTCGGGTCCACCTGTCTGTTTTTCAGGTGGATCCGATCAGCCCACCCATTGTTATGTATTGGGTGGCGGATGTCAGCGGACACACCCACCAGCATCCGATCTGATAAAATCAGATGGGGATACTTTCGCCATCCATCTGTAGACCGGATGACAATTGGTTGGAAACGGACGGACATGCAGACCGTTTCTATCTGACTGCCCCATAGATGACAGTGGGCTGTGTCTGTATCTGCTCTGCATAGCGGAGCAGACACGGACCTGTCATCCGCCTGCTCAGCGGGGATCCGTAAAGAGATCCCCCGTTGAGCAAGCAGATTCAATCCATGTGAAAGGGGCCTAAGACAGGAAGTGTGCTACTGGTCGGATCACCTTGTAAAAATAAAGGGGAAACAAGGTCTAGAATAAAAAAAAAAATGTATCCACCACATTTAATGATTCGTAGGCTGCAATATATTACATTTTTTTTTTTTTGGGTTTAGATACGAGGCATGCTAAAGTTGCTCAAGTGAAATAATCACAACTGTAGCATGCCTTTAAACATCATGGCAGCTTGAGGACCCCTGGGTCAAGCCTGGTTTGACGTGACTGATACTTTATCTCAGCTTTGGTTGATTGGGAAGCCTGACTGTAATACAATACACTTGGAGGAGGATATACAGATTTCTATATATAATGTACAATGTAAATATAGAACAGTTACACCAGAAATCACATTGGGGCAAACGTCACAATAAAATTATGCTTAAATTGCTTTCAAAATTGAAGGTTCTTTTTTTACTTTAAATAAGATGCCGAATGCGTTATAATGTTCCCCGGATGAGGACTACCGCTGAAGATGAGTTCCATACCTGGCAGCACTCCGGATGTCTTCCTCCCGAAGTCACAAACTCACCCCTGATAATTGTGACCTATATGGAGTATGATAATCTATTCCGGTCCCGTTTCCATGGCGATGAGTGGAGAACATGGGGCCTTCCTATAAGAGCCATTTTTCCCCCCGCTGTTCTCCGTGACAGAAAAGACACAATTCAATCCACGGAGTGACTTCTCCTCGGGGGGGCGATGCGGAGGGAGGCTTATTATGTCTGATACTAAGAAACACGGGGGGAGCTTTGAGTGGGCGGACATTGACACAAAGGTCAGTGTAAAGAGGGAATGGTCTGGGGTAGAGGTGGGCCAACTGGGCATACGAGCTGCTATGGAACTACAACTCCCAACATGCCGTGTATGAGCTAAATTCATCTGTTTCTTTTTTTTCCCACCATGTATTTGATGCACAATTCTTTTTTTCGAACCTATAGCTAAAGCTGAACTCTGGGTAAAATCCTCAAAAAAACTAAAAAAAGGTTATCCTTGCAATTGGTCTCTCCCTGCACTTCAAAGATTAAATACTCATAGATTGTCTACAGCAGTGGTCTCCAAACTGCAGGCCTGTGGGTCAAATGCAACCCTTTGCTACCTTTTATCTGGCCCTGGAGGCACCATTCCTTCCACTGACACCAACCTTGGAGAACCATTCCCCTTACTGACACCAACAATGGGGCATTTTCCTTCCATTGACACCAATGATGGGGCACTATTTCTCCCACTGATGCCAGCAATGGGGCATAATTCCTCCCTCTGATAAAAAACAATTAGGCACTATTCCTCCAACTAATACCAATGATGGGACACTAATCCTTCAACTAATACCAATGGTGGGACACTATTCCTCCAACTAATACCAATGATGGGGCACTATTCCCCCAACTAATAACAATGATGGGACACTATTCCTCCATCTAATACCAATGATGGGGCACTATTCCTCCAACTAATACCAAGGGTGGGGCACTATTCCTCCAACTAATACCAATGATGGGGCACTATTCCTCCAACTATTACCATCGATGGTACACTATTCCTCCAACTAATACCAATGATGGGGCACTATTCCACCAGCTAATACCAATGATGGGGCACTATTCCACCAGCTAATACCAATGATGGGGCACAATTCCACCAACTAATACCAATGATGGGGCACTATTCCTCCAACTATTACCAATGCTGATACACTATTCCTCCAACTAATACCAGTGATGAGGCACTATTCCTCCAACTAATCCTAATGATGGGGCACTATTCCTCCAACTAATACCAATGATGGGGCATTATTGGTCCAACTAATACCAATGATGGCGCTATGTAATTGTTTTACTCCCACTGGCCACTCTGGTCCCCCTAAAGTCTATAGGACAGTAAACTGGCCCTTTATTTAGAGAGTTTGGAGTCCCCTGGTCTACAGGAACATTTAAAACGTACTTATTTTATCCCTTGTTCCCCCGACAGCTGGGTGAAGACATCAGTGCTAATGAGAATGCAAAGGGAGGTAAGTTTAATTATGCTTTAATCAAAGAGCAGAGTAATAGTGTTCAACCACTGAGAGCTCCCTCTAGTGGTAAATCTAAAATTCTCGTTATATACAAAAACATTTTAAAAGAGCAAGTATGCAAAATGCTATTGAAATGAAAAAAATAAAAGTATTGGCTCACTAGTAATACTTTCTTTGAAAAAGATATAAGGAAACATTTTTTTTTCTTCAGCAGAAAAGCAAGCGTTGATCAGTTACCGAAGAACCAATAATTACAGTGTGAATACTTTCCTCAAGTTCATGGGGATCTAATAGTGGGGGCTCACATGTTTGTTCTTCATACAGACACTTCCATTATTCTCCTCTGTCTGCGATATCACTTCTCCAGGTTATACACTGAGCTGTGACAAATACAACAGTGACATGATGGATATACAACTCTTCAGGGCTGTATGCCACAGGGCATGGGTTACCTTCTGTAATTAACCCCCCAGGGCATCCATCAGCTACAGCTCCTCGATACAGGGCATTATCTTTGGGGGATTTCGGGTTCTTTTATACATGGATGGTATTATCAGCACTGAATGCGTCGAATATGTTACTGCAACGACAATAAGGGATACTTATAAAAGGGTTTAAAATAGGATCTACTTGTGATGTCCACAATGATCAATCCGATTCTTTCTTTCTTGCTTGCTACACTGTATGTTAAGCAGCTAAATACACAAATGAAATACCTATATGGGACATGTTTCACCTGCCAAAGGATTGGTATTTCTATCCATTCAGTTGAATAGTGCAGGGAACCTGATTTTTCTCTGCTGCGGTTAAGTAACCCTAATGCTGCGTACACACGAGCGGACTTTCCGAAAGAAAAGGTCCGACGGAATGAATCCGTCGGACATTCCGATCGTGTGTGGGCTTCATCTGACGGACCTTAGAAATAGAACATGTTTCAAATCTTTCCGACAGACTCGATTCCTAGCGAAAAAAACGTTTGTCTGTATGCTAGTCCGACAGACCGAAAACGACGCAAGGGCAGCTATTGGCTACTAGCTATTGAACTTCCTTTTCACTCCGGTCGTACGTCATTACGTTCGAAATAATGGGACTTTGGTGGGATCGTGTGTAGGCAAGTCTGTTTCGTCGGAACTCCGTTGGAACTCCGTTGAAAAGCCCTTCGGAGTTCAGTCCGACGAGAAGTCCGCTCGTGTGTACGCGGTATTAGGCTTAATGAATGATTCGCTTTGACAGATAGTAACCGACATTTAAAAATGTCAGTTTTGCCGCGCTTAAATTCCACGTTTGCTGCAAAGCCGTTAAGAGCTGCAAAGGGTGCGCCAACTCAATATTGAACCCTATGGACTAAGACTGGGATGCTATTAAAGTTCATGTGTGTGCAGGAATCCCAATACTTTTGGTAATATAGTGTACATATATATATATATATATATATATATATATACATACATATATATATATATTTACAGTACTGTGCAAAAGTTTTAGGCAGTCAATATTTGATGTGACCACCCTCTGCCTTCTATGTACACAGATTTTGAAGGAACTATAGATAGATAGATAGATTTTTCCGAACATCTTGGTGAACTAACCACAGATCTTCCGTGGATGTAGGCTGCCTCAAATCCAGAGGTTAAACTAGAACCTTTCAGGGCCCCGATGCAAGAACCCATGAAGGGCCCTCCTGACCTCCCCCCTTCCATCTGAGCCCCGGGCTTCCAGTTCTGGGAGGGCATACATAGACATCCTCCCAAAAAGCTGCCTGTCCTTCAGACACAGCTGATCACAGATCACGGTAAAGGGCCAATCACAGCGGCCGTTTACCATGTGGTCAGCTGATCACATGTAAACAGACTTGCCGGCTATCGGCAGCCCTTTCCTCCCACGCTGTGTCTGTGTGAGGAAAGGAGAACCGTTAACCGGCAAGAATGTCAGTGCATGGCTTACACTCTTTATCAGTGAAGCCTATCAGTGCTGCCCAACAGTGCCACCTATCAGTGCTCATCAATGCCGCCTATCAGTGCTCATCATTGCCGCCTATCAGTGCCCATCAGTACAGCCTATCAGTGCTCATCAATACTGCCTATCAATGCTTATCAGCATGATCAGAATGATCAAATTCAGCTGCTTAGCTTCAGACTTCCTGCAGTGCACACAAGAGAAGGGGCAGGAGGAGAAGGAGCAGATCAGCTCTTTCCTCTCCCATCTGTGCGAGGGAGGAGGGAGGAGCAACTGTCAGTGCAGGCTCTGGGCTGTATGAGAGAGACACTCTCAGCTCAGAATCCTGCTGAGGAGGCACTGATGGGCGGAACTGATATGCAGCCCTGATAGGCGGCACTGATAGGCAGCACTGATGGGCACTGATAATTCAGCTCAGAGCCTTGCATGCAGCAACCTTGCTGGGGCCCCCGACAGTGGCAGAACACCAGGGTCCAGGCGCAAGTGCAAATTTTGTGACCCTGGTAGTTCCGCCACTACTCAAATCCTTCTGTCTCTTCATGTAATCCCAGACAGACTCAATGATGTTGAGATCAGGGTTCTGTGGGGGCCAAACCATCACTTCCAGGACACCTTGTTACGCTGAAGATAGTTCTTAATGACAATGGCTGTGTGTTTGGGGTCATTGTCCTGCTGCCAAATACATTTGGGGCCCATCACACAGCTCCCTGATGGTATGGCATGATGGATAAGTATCTGTCTGTTTTTCTCAGCATTAAGGACACCTTTGATTCTGACCAAATCTCCAGCTCTATTTGCAGAAATGCAGCCCCAAGCTTGCAAAGAACCTCCACCATGCTTCACTGTTGCCTGTAGACACTCTTTATTATACTGTTCTCCAGCCCTTTCGGTGAACAAACTGCCTCCTGCTACAGCCAGATATTGAACATTTTGACTCATCAGTCCACAGTACTTGCTGCTATTTTTCTGCATCCCAGTTCCTAAGTTTTCGTGCATAGTTGAGTTGCTTAGCTTTGTTTCCACGCCAGAGGTATGGGTTTTTGGCCGCAATTCTTCCATTAAGACCACTTTTGGCCAGATTTCTCTGGACAGTAGATGGGTAAACCTGGGTCCCACTGGTTTCTGCCAGTTTTATGCTGATGGCACTGCTGTAGGGCTGAAACGATTAATCGACAACTAATCGATTATGAAAATAATCGATTACTATTTTCATAATCGATTAATCGGCCAGTAACATAATGTGGTTAAAAAAAACTGAAATGAGCCCTTTATAGTACAAAAAAGAGCAAATAATCACTACTGTAACTATTTCTTTCACAGTTCTATAGTAAAAAAAAATTAACCCCTTACAGTAGTGATTATTTGCTTTTTTTTGTACTATAAAGGGCTAATATTTGTTTTTTTTAACCCTGTTATGTTACTAAACATCTTACACATGGTTCACATCTATGTGTTTTTTGGTGCTTTTTGCATAAACGTACTACAGTTCATTTACATGAGACACGTTCACATCTATGCTTTTTCAGCCGCTGCCTATTTGGAAAGCGTCAGTGACTTTTTTTTAACGCAAAACGGTGCTTTTTTGGTTCAACATACTTCAATGGAGAAGCTGCAGAAAAGCATGTAATGCGTTTTTGCATCAATTTGTGTTTTTTAATCTGCCCAACAAAAAATTGGCCAAAAAAAAAAATGCAAAAACGCAAATCACAGCAAAATCAAATCAAAACGCACAGCAAAGATCACTGCAGAAACGAATCAAAAGCAAACTGCATAGGTGTGCACCGAGCTTTATGCTGGCCACATGGCTCAATTTTCAGATGAGAATATTCAGACGAAAAATCTTTGTACATTCGATGAATGAAAGAATGTTTGAAATTTTCACTTGTTTTTAACATTCTGTTTTTAAAATAATTGTAATTTCTGAACGAAAACCACATACACTTTCTGATAATTCCTTTCACCAAGAAGTTTTTTATTTCCAAATTTTCCCATTACTGTGGTTGAAAATGAACGTCGATTTGACCCCACTAACGATTAGAAAATCGAACGAACGTTCTTATCTCTCCTCTAATAGTATATACAGTATATCTCCTCTTATAGTATATACAGTATATCTCTTCTGTCTGTTATTCTCAGAGTGGATTAGATATTTTGCTCCCTAATCATATAGTTGGCTATTTTTATTTACCACTGCATAGAGATATTTAAGAATAAATTGCCTTTTTTTAAAACTTTACATATTAACTAAATTATACACCACGCTTTTTTTTTTTTAAGGTTATTAACCGATTAATCGATTAATCGAAACAATAATCGGCCAACTAATCGATTATGAAAATAATCGTTAGTTGCAGCCCTACACTGCTGTACCTCTTCCTGTGTTGAAGGGAAGTAAGCATGATGTGTACTTCATCTGCTGCATGAAGTCTCCTTGACCGACCACTGCGTCTACTGTTCCCAACATTGTCCTTTTTTTATAGACTTTCGGGATTAAAAAAAAAGCAAACATCTATACTCCCCTAAGTGGATGCAGCCTTGGTCTGATGCTGCATCTGTGCCCTGTTGCCTCTACATTGAGAAATGAGTGATCAAAGATCACTGATCACTCAGTTCTCGGTCTTTGGTGAGCAGAGAGCCAGTGACTGCCAGTGCTCACTGGAGTGCTGGGCTGTGAAGAGGATGGGAGTGGCTGGCTGAGACTCTCAGTGGCGTGCTGAGAGGCTGAGCCAGCTGCTGGTGCAGGCATCCTGATGGTTCCTGACATTAAAGTCAGGCTCTCTCCAGAGTCTGGACCGGCAGAGTGACATCAGCTGACAGCGTGCTTTAGCTGAATGTGGGTCACAGGAGTGCAGAACTTGTGATTTTTTTACATTCAGAATTGAAGAAGAAATCACAAGAAAAACAAGCTTGTATCCACCTGATAAGAGCTGCATATTGTATATGAATCCATTGTTGATAATAGGATTATGGGATTTAATGATGTCATCAATTTTATCGCAGGCATTTTCATTCCGGGAGACTCGCTCAGTCAATTATGTTAAGCAGAACTAACGGCCGTCTCTCATATGTACACAGGTACAGAAAGGCATACCTGGCGTGATGAATGCCAAACGAAAAGAATGAAATTCGCTCATTAGCATAAATACATTTCAGCGATATATTCTTCTCATGCTACAGAGTGTCAAAATATCTTAATCCCAGCAGGGTATGGACAGATGATAGATCGCTACGGAAGACCTCCTGATCATATGACAGGGCCCGCAAGTGAATCTTATTAGCCTACATAGGAACAGAGGCATTGTGAACATTGATAAGTAGACATTATTAGCATCATTTAAAAGATCCCTTTAAATGACAAATGGTGGTTTAAAATAGTAACGTTTGTGAAGATCAGCCGTTGGCAGTTACAAATGCATAATAAGTTTGGCAGTGGTACGGCAGGGCTGGCTCCACGTTCATCATAAGAGGATTATGGGTCCATTTGGAGATGCAGCAGCCGACATGGTTCAATGGTTTTCAGGATAGTCTTGTGACTACACAGTGCCAGTCCGATGTTTATTATTTATTTTTTACAGGTATTCATATATATATATATATATATATATATATATAGAGAGAGAGATATGTGTGTGCCAAAAATGTATGCAGCGCTTTGCATGCCATACATTCACATCAGTCCCTGGCTTTGAAAAACCTACTAGCGTGTCTTTGGAATTTGGGAGAAAAGCAAAGTATCCAAAGGAAACCCACACAAGCCCAGGGAGAACATGCAAACCTCATACAGATTGTGTCTTAACTGGGATTCAAACTGGGACTCTAGTGCTGCAAGGTAGAAGTCCTAACAGTGGTGGCTGGTGCTCAAAGTTTTTTGGGGGAGGCAAGCAAATTGAAAAAAAAAAAACCATCAATTGTAGCCTCACTGTGCCCATCAAATGCAGCCACTGTGCCATCACATGCAGCTACTGTGCCCCATCAAATGCAGCCACTGTGCCATCACATGCAGCTACTGTGCCCCATCAAATGCAGCCACTGTGCCCATCAAATGCAGCCACTGTGCCCATCATACGCAGCCACTGTGCCCATCATACGCAGGCACTGTGCCCATCATGTGCAGCCACTGTGCCCCATCATGTGCAGCCACTGTGCCCCATCATGTGCAGCCACTGTGTCCATCATATGCAGCCACTGTGCTCATCAAATGCAGCCACTGTGCCCCATCAAATGCAGTCACTATGCCCCATTAAATGCAGCCACTGTGCCCATCAAATGCAGCCACTGTACCCCATAAAATGCAGCCTCTGTGCCCATCATATGCAGCCACTGTGCCCACCATATGCAGCCACTCTGCCCACCATATGTAGCCACTGTGCCCATCAAATGCAGCCACTGTGCCCCATCAAAATGCAGCCTCACTGTGACCACGCCCGCTTGCTGTCTGACTGGCCTTTTACCCCATCCTGGTGGCGGGTCAGGCAGTGGGTGATGGCGGCGAGCTGTGGGACAGGCAGCAGGTCAGACGACGGCTCCTGTGTCCTCCATGCTTCCAGTGTGTCTCTTCTTCTCTTCTGCTAGGCATCCAATAGGATTGCCTGTGCCTTCAGCCAATCAGGTGACGGGTATTAGACACACGCTTCCTGATTGGCAGAGAGGTGGCTAAGTGTTAGAAAAGCAAATATTCATTTGCTTTTCTAAAACAACTGGGTGGGCTCTGAGCGCAATGCTCTGCGCTCCAAGTCCACCTTTTTTTAAGCCTATTAGAGCCTGTGGCTCTAACCATGTGCTTCAAAAAAACACCTCCGCCACTGTAATTCAGGCGCCCGGCGTCCGAAAAGGGGCCGGACGCCTGAATAGGGGGTGGCCATGGATAGATTCATGCAATGCATAAATCTATTTATTATGCATATAGGGAGTTAGCGTGATAGAGAGGGCGGCGCCCATGCGCCCTTAATAGATGGGTCAACCCTGATTTCTAACCAGCTTGTGGAAGCTTGTGACATAGTAATATGGCCTTTTCCACTTGTGTTTTTACTTAAAATGGTTCTAAAGCCTCAAGGTTTTTTACCTTACTGCATTCTAAACATTAAGGTAAAAAACCCTAGATATGGGTGTAACGTGTAACATGCTCCAAAACTGAACTTAGCCTTTAAAGTACATACTGCTACCAGACTGCTATTAGATAGCCTGCACATCTAAACCCCCTCTCCTTGCCCAACTTATTTTTTTCACCACCATACACCAAAGATTACACCATGAGATGGAAATGTTAACCTGCCACCCTACTTTGGCGGTCATTCAGCATCACCCCAAAGAGGAGGAGAGCTACAATAAGATTATTTACATTAAAATGCGTGTAGCACCCTAATGTTTAGGCAGGGTTGCTAGTAAATTTACCTGCCAGGTATAATTGCCTTGGCCAATTGACAGCTTTTCAAATTCTTTAGATTTGATGAGGGTACTGGGTTGCCTTTTGGTGTTGGTGCCCTGGTTCAAAATCTGATCAAATTTTTATCAGTGCCTCAGTGTGCAACTTCCTCTTCTACTTTTCATTCTACAAAATATCTAGAAAAATATTTATCACTCTTGGGCTTTGCTGATGATTACCATGTTTGAAAAGTATTTGCCTGGCGAGATAAACCCGCACATCAAATATTAATGTTAAATCGTTTTAAATAATATAGCGCTGGTTATTAAAGCAACCCTTTCTGTTGCTCATGTTTACAGAAACCATTGCTAAATATAATTTATTCAGCTCATAAAATCTTGCTGCAAAAAAAAAGACTCAAGCCTGTCTCGGAGACCCGGTGCTCTCCCTGTTGGGTAGATGATCTTGCCCCTCACACAGCATAGAGAAGGTAAAGCCAGGCTGTCAATCATAGACCAAGTCAAGGACTTGTCCTCTGACAGTCATAGGTCACTGCTGTTTGCATAGCTCAGCATCCAAGAAGGTGTTTAGGAGATGGAGATGAGGGTGTAGTTATTGACTCTTGACAAATGTCAGATTTTGAATATACACACCAGCATAGGTAAACTTGCTTGGTCCGCATGTTTTGGGAAAAGCAGAAGTGCTGATGGAGGGGAACTTGAAAAATCAAAAACATCACTATGCAAAATCACTTTTTGAGTCAATATATCTATTTATAGTACATATAAACCCAATTACTACAATCTCAGATAAGCTTGACCATGTTCATTTCATTTAAAAAAAAAAATAATTCTCAATATTTTAAAATCTGTGGTTTCCATTAAAATCATACCTAGCGATCCTGCCATGAAGGTCCTTTTTTAGGCAGTGTCACAGATGAAAGGTTTGAAAGAGGGGTATATGCAAGTGGCTAACCCAGCTCTATACCAAGAGGTCATCAACCCAACAGATATAATGAAAATAGTGAAAATAAAGAGAAATAGGTGTTTAGCGACAACCTCTTGGTATATCTAATATGACCAAATCCACAAAACGCTCTAAAAATTAATAGCTTCATAGCAAAAAAAAACATTATATATCAGGTGGGCAATATAGGAATACCCCACCCCATACATAAAAGCAGCAAAAGAGTAGCAGTGAGACTGTTTGTAGAACTTACCTACATGTTTCACGGTCGCAGCTGCTTCTTCAAGCTTGCAGTCTCTCATCATCTGACTCAACACCTAATAACAATAGTCAAATAAATACAATAACTACAAGCACATACATAAATGCATGGGTTTGTACTTATTGTATTAATGTATTTCTCTTTATTTTCCTTATTTTGATCCTTTTTTAGGCACTCTTTTTGTTAAAAGGTGGCAGCACTCTGTCCCTGTCTCCTAGTTGTACTGTTGTGTTGTCACATTGGCTTTCAATGGGTTTCAACGCACATTACGTAAGTATGGTTCCCACCATTAGTAAACCTGTGCTGAGAAATGCCATGCAGCTATTGCTGGTAGAGTTGCCACCTCATCCCTTTAAAACCGAACACATATTAATTACATAGGTTCTGTGGCTGATTAAGGTGGTAATTAAACTCACTTGGTGCCTTATCTGCAATAAATTAGCCTCAGAACCTGTGTAATTCATATGTGTTCGGGTTTAAAGGGATGAGGTGACAACCCTAATTGCTGGAGTGCCGGTAGACAGGAAGAGGCGGCAAGAGATCAGCAGCATTGAGATGTAACAAAGGATGGAAAAGAGAATTTTTATAAAAAAACAAAATGTCAGTTGTTTATGATACACAGTGCTTTAGCCAACGAAATGCCACTCAGTCAGGGTTTATGTCTACTACAAGAAACGGTTGACACATTTTTTTTGTGAGCCTGAATTTCTGCAAGCCTTACAAACCACTGAAAGAGACATTCCCAACTCTGTTGATACGCGGGGTGACATTCAAAGGCCAGGCTCAGTTGTCAGGTCGACTGATGGTACGCAAGCAGAAGAGAGGGGTTACGAAGGCAAAAGGACCACAGATGTGTCGGCTTTTGCAAAGTTCATGAATTGCTTCAGGCGGCTTGAACTGCATTGACAGCACATGAATAAGAGCAAGGGGAATGGGAATAAACTTAACTCTAATTAAACTTATCTTGCTGTGTTGGAGGACAAAATAAAGATGTTCAACATATTCTAACTCCATAATGCCTTCTTCATTCCAGTCTTTCACTCTCAAACTCTGGTTTCACCTCAAAGTTTATTTTTCCTTACATAACAAGTAAGCCTTTGCTAAGGGGGATCCAGGGGCTGCTAATGTTGACCTTTTAATTAGAATGCTAGATGTCTGGCTTAAGGGACCCGTTTACACAAGTGCTGCCCTACAAAAGGAACAGCAGTCCACTGTGGATCTTAAAACGCAGTGAGGAGGCAATATACTGTCTCCTTACTGCCTGTTTTAACACCTAAAAGACTGCACCAGTGCAAAATGCAAGTGATTGTGTGTAGAGCTGCACGATTAATCGTTAAGAATCGTTATCGCAATTTTTTCCCCCTTGCGATCTTGCCAAAGTTTTTCCCGATTCTTTCTATGCAGAGAATTCTCTCTGCTCTGCTGAAGCCGACAGCTGTCAAAAGAAAGGAAAAAAAAAAGCGGGCAGTCTGCCAAGAATCACAACATTCTTTAGCAGTGGAACTTAAAGTGGGGTTCCACCAAAAAAAAAAAAAAAAATACATGAAAATTCTTAAAAAAACAAAAAAACATTTAGATATATATTTTTTTTAACTTACCTCTAAATGCCTGTTGCTAGGGGGTCCCTCGTAGTCTGCCCCTTTCAGTGCCTGCGCTGGTGACATCACTTCCCCCTCGGCACAGGAAGGGCTCAGCTCTGCCCCCTCCCTCCTGTCAATCATCTGGGACCCATTATAGGTCCCAGGTGACTGAGCGGCCAATCACGGCGCCGCTCGCGCATGCGCAGTGGGTGCCAGGCTGTGAAGCCACAGCCCGGCGCCCACAGTCGCAATGCCGGCGCCGCTGAACGGAGGGGGAGACGAGCGGGGCTTCGATCCCCCGCATCGCTGGACCCAGGGACAGGTAAGTGTCCAATTAAAAGTCAGCAGCTGCAGTATTTGTAGCTGCTGACTTTTATTTATTTTTTTTTTTTTTGACTGGACCTCGGGTGGAACTCTTTTTTAAATATAAACATTGTAACGATTTGTCCTTTAGATCAAAGGGATATATTATAATATAATAATATATATATATACTTTGGTGTGTAAGTGAGAGAAATTTACCACTTAGGCTTCATTCCCACGAGGTGGATCCGCTACCTCGGAGTCCGCCAGCTCAGTGGGAGATCTTTCCAATGATCTCTGCTGAGCCGGCGGATGACAGGTCCCTCTCTGCTTACTGAGCGGGGAGGGGCTTGTCGAGCGCCGCTGGTTGCTATGGAGAGATCGGACGAAAACGGACAGCATATCCGTTTTCATCAGATCTCACCCGATCTGATCCGCCAGGGACGGCTGCGAACGTAGGGCCATCCATCTGACTTTAGCGGATCGGACCGGGTCGGATATCAGCGGACATGTCACCGCTGACATCCGTCGCTCCATAGACGAGCATGACAGGTCCGCTGACAAAACCGACTGGGGCACCTGAACGGTCCGACAGTGTGAAAGGGGCTTTAAACGCTAAACCTTTTGCTGACATTTGTTGGTTTCAAGTTAAAATCATTTTTTTTTTTAGCTAGAAAATTACTTAGAACCCCCAAACATTAAATATCTATATATATATATATATATATATATATATATATATATATAGAGAGAGATATTTGTTTTTTTAGTAGAGACCCTAGAGAATAAAATGGTGGTTGTTGCAATATTTTATGTCACACTGTATTTGCGCAGCAGTCATTCAAATGCAGTTTTTGGGGAAAAAATTATACTTTAATGAATTAAAAAAAAAACTAACCAGTAGTTAGCCCAATTTTTTTGTATAATGTGAAAGATTTTACACCGCGAGGATCGTGAGAGAAGCGTGATTTTTTTTTCTAAGCAAAAAAATTGTGATTCTCATTTTGGCCAGAATCGTGCAGCTCTAATTGTGTGGTGGTTGCAGCACGGCCTTTCACTTTTTCACTTGAAGGACTGTAGTACTGCACGCCAAATGCGATGGGGGCATACTTTTGCTGTTTGTATCGGCCTCCAACTGCAAGTATAAATTAAGCCTAATACCTTGAGTCACTGACACAGATTGCGTAACTCAGAAAAATGTTAAAGTGGACATAATGGGTAATATAATTGGGGTTTAAAACATTGCTTTCCCCCGCCTCATGCCCATGCTGAATGCTGTTTGTAAAATAGCTTCCCTGTGTCAGAGAGCAGCTGCCAGGAGCACCGACTAGTACTACAGGGGGTAATGGACACCAGCTTGTGACAGCAGCTCTGGGAATTCAGCACCGTTGTCAAGTCACTCTCTGGCAAAGGAAAACCACAGCTTAGCTATGTCACTGCTCTGAAGAAGATAATAAAAAGTATTTGCACACAGCTATTTTGCAAGCAGTAGTAGGTATGTATAGGGAGGGGGGAAGCAACATTGTAAACCTCAGGTTTATCAGCCTCAACTTCCACTTTACTTTACTTCCACTACTTTAACAAATGATCTTTTTAGTTTAAATTAACTTACTACATTTCAAGTGGATCAAAACAAAATGCATTACAGTTCCTTTTCCTTGGAATTGAAACACAGCCTAAGTAGAAAAGCCTGTCCCCTGCCAGCTTGCTGCAGAGAAGGAACCTTGCACTCTGTGTGGAAGCAGTGGTCTCTCTCCAGAGGTCCGCCATACCTTCTGTTCAGTCATAGCTAGGGCTCTTCTAGGGCTCTTGTGTTAGATGTATTCTTTAATGTTGGTTGAAGGTGTTAAAGTTTAAAATTTGAAGTTTGGATTAAGGGTTAGGTTGAAGTTGAAGGTTGCGGCACAAGTCAGTACTTTGTTACTTTCTCAGATGTGAATAATGTTGTCATTTCATAAGGACCAAGTAAATTTGTCAAAAATGTATTTTATCCAAATAAAATGGGGCTAGTATAAATAAGTGTAGGAGAATAATTTCTACTACATTGATAAAGTTGTCATTTTACTGCATCAAAACGTTTAGAACAAAAGGACTTTTTGCATGGTCAGCAGAGAGCCTTGTGTCTCATCCAGGCAGCCTCTCATTCTTGCACCTTCATTGGTCAGACATAAAATTTAAGGAGTATATTTATAAAAAGTAGATACATTTACAGTACCCACATTCACATACAGTTGTGTGAAAAAGTATTTGCCCCCTTTCTGTTTTTTTAATTTTTTTTGCATATTTGTCACACTTAAATGATCATCAAACACACTTTATTATTACACAAAGATAACCCGAGTAAATACAAAATGCAGTTTTTAAATTATGGTTTTATTTATTAAGGCAAAAAAGCTGTCCAAACCTGCCTGTCTTTATGTGAAAAAGTAATTGCCCCCTAATCCTAATAACTGGTTGTGCCACCCTTGGCGGAAACAACTGCAATCAAGCGTTTGCGATAACTGGCAATGAGTCTTTCACATTGCTGTGGAGCAATATTGGCTCACTCTTTTTTGCAGAATTATTTTAATTCAGCCACATTGAAGGGTTTTCCAGTATGAACGGCCTGCGTAAGGTCACGATACAGCATCTCAATTGGATTTAAGTCTGGGCTTTGACTAGGCCACTTCAAAACCTACATTTTCCTTTATTTGAACCATTTGGAGGTGGACTTGCTGTTGTGTTTCAGATCATTGTCCTGCTGCTTGACCCAAGTGCACTTGAGCTTGAAGTCACAAACTGATGGCTGGACATTCTCCTTTAGGATTTTCTGGTAGAGCTCAGAATTCATGGTTCCATCAATTATGGTAAGTCGTCCAGGTCCTGAAGCTGCAAAGCAGCCCCAGACCATCACGCTACCACCACCATGTCTGACTATTGGTATGATGTTCTTCTTATGAAATGCTGTATTAGTTTTATGCCAGATGTAACGGGACGCACACCTTCCAAAAAGTTACATTTTTGTCTCATTAGTCCATAGAACATTTGCCTAAAAAGATTTACCAAAAAACATAAGATGTTTTTTGGTAAATGTGAGATGAGCCTTTGTGTTCTTTTTGGTCAACAGTGGCTTTGGCCTTGGAACTCTCCCATGGATGCCAGTCTCTTTCTTATTGTTAAATCATCTTACCTGAGGCAAATGAGGCCTGCAGTTCTTTAGATGTTGTTCTGGATTTTTTTATGACCTCTTGGATGAGTTGTCGTCATGCTCTTGGAGTAATTTCAGGGAAGGTTCACCACTGTTCCAAGTTATTTCCATTTGTGGATAATGGCTCTCCCCATGGTTCACTGGAGTTCCAAAGCCTTAGAAATGGCTTTAAAACCCTTCCTAGACAGATAGATGTACATTACTTTGTTTCTAATCTGTTCTTGAATTTTTTTAGATTGTGGCATGATGTGTGGCTTTTTGTGATCTGTTAGTGTGCTTCACTTTGTCAGACAGCTTCTATGTATGTGATTTCTTGATTCAACAGGTCTGGCAGTAATCAGGCCTGGTTGTGGCAAGTGAAATTTAACCGCTTGCCGACCAGCCGCCGCAGTTGTACTGCAGCAAATTGGCTCGGCTGCGCGAATCGCCATCATGTTATGTCGGTAACATAGACGGCCACTAGGGGGTGCGCCCCCTGCTCGCGCACGGAGCTGATGCGAGTGCCCAGCGGTCGCAATCACCGCCGGGCTCCCACGTTCGCTCGGGGTACACCGAGAACCAGGATCTGTGTGTGTAAACACAGTTTCCGGTTCTCTGAGGGGAGAACAGACAGATTGTCTGTTCATACAGAGTATAAATAGCGATCTCTCATCTCCCCTGCACAGTCCCATTCCCCCATTCAGTTAGAACACACACTAGGACACACTTAACCCCTTCACTGCCCCCTAGTGGTTAACCCCTTCACTACCAGTGACATTTTTAGTAATCAATGCAATTTTATAGCATTGATCACTGTAAAAATGCGAATGGTCCCAAAAATGTGTCAAAATTGTCCGATGTTTCCGCCACAATGTCGCAGTCCCGATAAAAATTGCAGGTCATTACTAGTAAAAAAAAATTAACAATAAAAAAGCCATAAAACTATCCCCTATTTTGTAGACGCTATAACTTTTGCACAAACCAATCAATATACGCTTATTGCGATTTTTTTTACCAAAAATATGTAGAAGAATACATATCGGCTTAAACTGAGGAAAAAAAATGGTTTTTTTTACATATTTGTGGGGATATTTATTATAGAAAAAAGTAAAAAATATTGCGTTTTTTTCAAAATTGTCGTTTTTTTTTTTGTTTATAGCGCAAAAAATAAAAACTGCAGAGGTGATCAAATACCGCCAAAAGAAAGCTCTATTTGTGGGAAAAAAAGGACGTCAACTTTGTTTGGGTGCAACGTTGCAAGACCGCGCAATTGTCAGTTAAAGCGACGCAGTGCCGAATCGCACAAAGTGCTCTGATCAGGAAGGGGGTAAAATCTTCCGGGGCTAGTGGTTAACTCAGCTTTCCAAAAAATTGTGGTTAATCACAGTTCATTCATGATTCAGCATGGGAGGGGGCAATTACTTTTTCACATAGGGCCAGGCAGGTTTGAACAGCTTTTTTCCCTTAATACATGAAATAATTATTTAAAAATGCATCTTGGATTTACTCAGGTTATCTTTGTGTAATCTTAAAATTTGTTTGATGATTTGAATCATTTAAGTGTGAGAAATTTTGCAAAAAAATAAAAAATCAGGAAGGGGCAAATACTTTTTCACACAACTGTATATAAGGTCGCAGAATGAATGCATTTATAAAGGTGATGTAGAGGGGTCTTCAGTGTATGCTGCTGTGTGATGCTGACCCTCTTTACCTCTCTTATACATTATACCAATGTGCTCAACCTGGGCTCTGGGGGCCACATGTGGCCCTTTGGCACTCAAAACCCCTACAGACAGTAGTCTGTGTTTTATGTACCAAGGTACTTACTCAATCGGCCAATGCAGGAAAGAACATCTTTACACTAGGTTTTGGTAGTTAGCCTTGGTTTAATTCATTTATACGATGACCTAAGTCATTTTTAAGGGGTCTATAGGGAGCACAAATGCAGGAGCATTGATTTTTAAAGGGGCTGTAATAGAAGTATTTTCTAGCAGTCTCATGTTATGTGTTTCCAGTCCATATCTACTAAAGCATGTCCCAACATTCCTAACTTGTAATCTTTGATCATCTTTTGTAGCATGCCCCTAACCCTCTTGTGTTACACATCTGCAGTCTCTAACATCACTTCTATCATGCCCCCAACATCTCCTGTTGCATGTCAGCAGTCTCTGACCATCTTTGGTAGCATGGCCCTAACCATCTTCTGTTGCATATCTGTAGCCTCTAACCATCTCTTGTATCATGCCCCAAACCATCTCTGGTTGCACATCTGCAGTTTTAACCATCACTTCTAGCATGCCCCCAACCAACTTCTGTTGCACATCAGCATTATTGACCATCTTCGGTAGCATGCTCCTAACCATATCCTGTTGCACATCTGTAGTCTCTGACCATCTCTTGTAGCATGAACCTAACCATCTTCTGATGTACATCTGCAGTCTCTGACCATCTCTTGTAGCATGCCCCCGGCACCATCTCCTGTTGCATATCTGCAATCTTTAACCATATTCTGATGTGTAACATTCAATATTTCCATCACACACATTCCTGGATTGGCTGAGAAATAAATAGGCACCGCAGCAATAGCCAGATGGAAACTGGTAACATCAGAGATTAGTGTTCATATTTACCAGCACACCAAGGATCATCTTTGTTTTCATATCCTGGTGTATGTCTACAGTCTCTGACAACTTTCTGTTATATTACATTCATTTAATTTTATGTGTGGCCCTTTGATGATGTCAGGGGCCGTAATATAGAGTGTCAGGCAGTATACAGACCTGACTTGAGCCATCTTATATATTTTGAACAATATCCCTCATAGCTATTTCCACAGACTGGAACCAATGTTATGATTCTGCTGGACATAAAACAATAAGATGCATTACTGATAGAGCTGAGAGCTGTGTAAAGGGCGATGAAATGATAATTCTACGACAATGATCTGAAAACTGAAGCTGAGCCTGAGTTTGGATCTCCTGCAGACTATCCCCTGAATAATGTACAGTAACAAGGAGGTCACAGGATGAGTGTTTCCCAGTACTTTATTAAAAAAGGACATCAGTTTACCAGCTGTCCCTCGCTGACACGTCCTTCCTCCCTTATTTAAATTGTCCTCCCTCTCCTGATCTGCTCCTTGTAATACCTTGGCCCTGGTGTTCTAACTGCCTAGTCTTTAATTAAATTGCAACCCCAGCTGAGCCGGTTTTTCACTGGGTCCCTGAAGGGTCCTGAGAATGATAACGAGGGATAGATTTGCAAGTAAAGCTTATGGGATGCCAATATCTAGTGAGTATCCATGTCATTATTTTACCTGGGCAATGGCAACTTAAATCACATCTTGGCATTGTAAAACCTTTTTTGGCTTCCCATGGGCAAGTGTGCCCTTCTGCAGTTTTCAATATCACCCAAAAATAGTGGCCATTACAACACCAAATGATGGTGTCATGCTCCCTAACTAGTTCTCTATATTAAAGAATATATAAATAATTAAGGTTCCAAAAAAGTGACACTTTCATTAAAGCATTATGAGAAGGAACCAAGACACAAAACAAACTAGTTTAAAATGTCCCTTAAACCTACTGGTCAACACTATCAAAGATAGTGAAACAATATTCAGTACCTTTTACGTATATCTTAATAAAAAGTTACTTGATAAAAAAAAGAAATCTTCAAATATTTTTCAAACTTCTAGCCTTTGTATCACGATTGATTTTCAAAGGGCCAGACCATTCAAAAGATACATTTTAATTATATGCAGAGCTTGGTGTGTTGAGGTAGCCTTGGCTATTCCAACAGTGAGATCTCCCTGCTATAATTCTCAGCTCTGTTTCTGTCCATCTGTGGTTTTTGGGTGTTCCTAACCACCTTTGTTCTAGCTACTGCTGTTACATAATAGAAGTGAAAAAAAAACCCAAAAGGGATGGTGGGAACCACATATAATGGGCAAAGCAGGCATTCAGACAAAGGAACTCAGCACAGGGTTGGCGGGAGACTCTCAAAATGGGCACAGCAGATGTGCAGACTGGAAACTCAAAGCAGGGATGGTGGCAGCTCCTTATAATGGCCACAGCAGGTATGCAGACCTGAGAACTCAGCACAGAGACCCTGCTAATAGATTTTCCGAAAAGGAACTCTCCAGCATCCACCAAATACTAAAATATCAGTTTTAATTTGCATGACCCCCTTTTTAACATCTTAAAAATGTTTCAAAGTTATTTATTACAAACTAATCTTTGGCATCTCTATCGAGTATCTGAGATAGTTTGGCCATCTAATCAGAGAGCTACACTGGGCAATTAGAAGGAGATCATTGGTCAGATCCAAAATATGCTGGCAGGATAATATCCTCTGGCTAGCATAGAAATGCCTTGCATTCTCTAATTAAAGTAGATGCAACCAGAATCAATCAAATCTCATATAGTCTTTAATATGTTGAAGTCTCTTTAAAAAAAAAATTAAATCTGCAGCTTTTATTGAATTAATATCTGGTCATCCTGCAACAAAGAACCTTGTTGGAACACTTCCTGTTATAGGGTGGCATTTCTCTGTCCAAGTCTCCAAATTGTGCTCTTGTGTTGTAACCCTGTAGCATGGGCTTTCAATAGAGATAACAAGTAGCCATTTGAGGGCACATTATGCAGGCTTTGTCCACTGTTGTGACCATGAGGAAACCATCCCTTGGAAAGGTCGTGTAGCTATCGCTGGACATCAGCAACACTGAGATGTAACAGAGATGTAACAGATGATACAAACTGTGAAAACAATTACCGTATATACTCGAGTATAAGTTGATCCGAGTATAAGTCGAGGCCCTAATTTACCACAAAAAAATGGGAAAAACTTATTGACCTGAGTATAAGACGAGGGTGAGAAATGCACAGCTACTGTAAGTGGAAAAAACAATGCCCATTTGCAGCCTCACTGTGCCCATTTGCATGCCTCACTGTGCCCATTTGCAGCCATAGGTCCCCCGAACTTCAAACTCGGTAGTTAAGGGTTCCTAGATGCCCCCTAGCTGCAGCCAAAATTTGGGGTCTCTGAACCCAAAGGGTCCCGAAATGACATTGCAGCAGATGGACACAGTTGACCAAATTTGGGGCCCAGTATCTTGGGGCCACTTAGTGCTAAGAACCCCAAATTTGGTATACAAACCCAGTGGAACTAGCACCATAAAATATCCAAAGCTGGGGTTTCTAGCACCAATTGGAACCGAGATACAAGGCCCCAAAAATCGGTTCAGAAAATGTCAAGCACTTTTCTGCAGGAGAGAATGACATTTTCTGAACCGATTTTGGGGCCCAGTATCTCGGGGCCACTTAGTGCTAGGAACTCCAGCTTTGGATATGTTTTGGTACCAGTTCCACTGGGTTTTCACACCAAATTTGGGGTTCCTAGCACCAAGTGGCCCTGAGATACAGGGCCCCAAAATCGGTTCGGAAAATGTCATTCTCTGCTGCAGAAAAGTGCTTGACATTTTCTGAACCGATTTTTGGGGCCCCGTATCTCGGAAAATGAAATTTTTTGCTGCAGAAAAGTGCTTGACTCGAGTATAAGTCGAGGGGGGCACTTTCAGCACCAAAAACATGTGCTGAAAAACTCGACTTATACTCAAGTATATACGGTATTCTATTAAAGAATGCAATGCTTTATAATGCATGGTAATTCAGCAAATTAGGTGTGATTCCATTAGTGTTTAAATCTGCTTTATAGAGCTGATCAAATGAAAGTCTGGACCAACTCTTTAGATTGTGCTTCTGAACCTCTACAGGGTGAAGTGGCCTGAAAGTGATAATTACAGTACTATAACACTGCAGTAAGAGTCTCCTGGGCTGTGTACAAGGGCCATTTTAAAGATAAAATTGTTATTTTACCCGTTCATAGACACTGATGGACAGAACGTCCCCCTTGTTTCTTGTACCTCTCTGAAATTTTAGCTGTAAGATCCCTTTGCCGTAGCTACCGGTTGCTGGCTGTCTTGCTGTTTTTGCATATAGATATGACATGTAACATGAGAAAGGAATAAAATATAACTTTGAGTTTTTCTGATTTACATCACAAAGGTCACAGTGTTTTACTGAACACACAAAGATCAGCACTGACCCCGTTGGCTCTGTTCCTTCTGCTGCTGCCTGTTTCTCCTGCAGAACACGAGCTGTCAATCAGAAAGGAAGATTCGATTGTAGATGATTGGCAGACATCTGCTCCCTGCGTACAGCACAAATATGTTTCCTGACATAGCAGCAACACAAAAAGCTCCAATAACCCTTTCCATTCTTGATGGCGTGCAGAACCTGCACAGTGCAGCTTTGATGTGACTTCTGTTTTTTCGGCCACTCATGCCTGTCAAGTTTCGAAAGGCTGACTTTGATACCTCTTGCATTATATCTCCAACAGATGGATTGCCACCAGTGCTGTATGTGGAAAGCTGCCATGCATTTACAGACAATATCTGCCAGAAACACCACAAAAGCGTAAAGGCATAGTTTTCCTTTACCAAAAACCTTCCTATGCAGATAGAGTTGTCTGTAGATAAAAACAAATTAAAAACAACTGTGCATCCTTGACCAAAGTTGAATAATGCCTTTGCAATAGGTGTAGGCCATTTACATACCTCATGAAGACTGACTGGAAAACTCCCAGAGATGGTATCATCCTACCCTGCCTTTTTGCTAGGGTGTTTCTAAGAGACTACCAGCTCTTATTGTTCATCCCCACCATCACAGGAGTGAGCTCTTTTTCTGATTCAAACCCCCTCATATGTGCTTTCTCTACCCTGATGCAGTAGCTCTGAACTCAGCATTTGAGGGCTTGCTCTTGTGATGGCGAAGGTGAGCAGTACCACAGATGCTTCACAGGTCAAGCAATGTCCTTAGCAACAAGGCAGGACAGGATGATGCCATCTCTGGGAGTTTCAGTCAGGCTTCATGAGGTATGTAAATGACCTACACCTATAGCAAGGGCATTATTCCACTTTGGTCAAGACAAGGGCTACATGGTTGTGGGGGGCATTAATCCCATTGAAAATTGCCATTCAGCAAAAAAAAAAACCACAAAAAAAACATGCATTTAGGAGGCAGCTTGATCAGCTCCTAAATGCCTTTTCAGAGAATATGCAAGTGTGAACTTAGCCTTACAGTTTACAGAATTGGGTTTATGGTCTAGAACTGTGTGCATGATCCCTCTAATGTACAACCAGCTGCATCCTATCGGGTTGAGGCATTTGAGTGTTGAGTACGCAGGTTTCTCCAGGGAATAACGTCCCCTTACAGTTTTCTTCCCTCTCCCAACATCCAGACTTAACAGACGGCCATCAGTGATGAATAGCACGTCTTAAATCAGCAGGCAAAATGCATCAGATTACACCCGCTAAAATAAACACTTCTCCACTGTTCTGCCACAATTTATTTTATGAGTGATAAAGATACCCAGATTTGCTGGCAGATTGCATCCTAAACTGCAGGCACTTAAAGGGTACCTTTCCTTTGCTATAAAGCTAGCCATATTAAGAGCCAAACGACAATATCACTAGGAAAAAAGATACAAAAGCTGTCATTGCCTACCTCTACCAGAGTGGTAATAATCACCCCCTGGTTTCAGTACTCTGCTGAACTAAACCTTCAGAATCGTTCTGGATCAGTATTTCAGAAAGCAATGAAGCCAAAGGGTTAGCATAACCACCAGGCAACTAGTAGTTCAGAAGGTAGTCTGGGTGATGGTTCAAAGTCAATTTAAATTCTACCTAGATGACATCCAATTTGCTAATGTTCTGTGTATCCTAAATATTTTTTTACCATAAAGTACTAGTTTTCATCTTTTTACATCCTTCTTCTCATCTGAATGAAGCTGATCTCCTCCAGTCTTTTTCAGTTATTCCCTGTCCTGGCCTTCTGATAGTGACAATGGTGGACCATGGCTGCATAATGTGTGTTGGGAATAGTAGCTTTTAGTTTTCATCAGAGGATCATATGAGAAGATTGACAATGCACAAGCTTATTTGGAAGTCAGTTGTCTTCTTATACCAAGAAGAATCTGAACAAAGCTTCATGGCTGGTACCCAGGTATTCTTTCAGTGAAAGATGCAGATATAAAACGATTGAAAATAGCTTTTGAAACAACATACTTACCATACTTGCCAACGTTTCAGTTCCGATCTCCTGGACACAGTTAACCTTGCCCACAGTCTGCCTTAGGCCCATCTAGTGAATGGCCATTCTGTTCATATCCCTCCCACCTACAAGAGTGGTCCACTCAGACCCTGCCTGTAATTATCTATTGTGTTTAATGTAATGTAGAGCTACCCCTTAAGGAGCCGCTAGTTAAGATGGGTCCCAGCAGCGGCCCGCCCCCCTATTCTCTATGCGCCGGCCCCTAATCTCCAGACACATAGAGTTCTACGGGGGCTTTTTTTGTGAAGCACATGATTACAGCCGGAGGCTACGCCCTGAGCCCACCCACTTGTGACAATAGTGAATCACTATTCGCTACTGTCTTCCTGCTTCTCCTCCCAGCCAATCAGGACAGGAAGCGGGTCCTGAGACCGGCGAGGAGAAGAAGGCGGGGAAGCCGCTGAAACTGCCCACGACCTGGATGGGGTAAGTGCGGGGCCGGTGGGCTTGTGAGCGGGGCTGGCAAGAAGGCGAGGGGGGTTGTTTGCCGCCTCCTCAAAAATTGGAGCATCAGCCGACACTGATGGGTCCTCTGTTGTTGGCCTCAACCTTCCTAAATTCCTCAACCCCTCTGACACACCAGGCTGAATACTCAAACACACAATTTTTCAGATTAATCACGGACAGTGGCACTAGTACTCAGCTTTAATGATATTTTAAAATATGCAAGCACCAGACCATTCAGTAAAACAAACAAAATATACTGTCATAAAATAAAGTAGGCAAAAGTAGACAAAGATAAAATGTGAAATGAAATAACAATGAAAGTGAAACACCTAAAATACAGGATAATTACGAGTAACTGGGCCCAAGTTTTATCAATCAGCTTAAAGCAGAGTAACACCCAAAAGTGAAACTTCCGCTCATTGTACCCCCCCCCCCCCCCGGTGCCACATTTGACACCTTAGTAGGGTTCCCTTACTCGCTATGGAGGCGGCATGGAAACATCAGCTGCGGTGCGGACATCGCTGGACTCCAGGACAGGTAAGTGTCCGATTATTAAAAGTCAGCAGCTGCAGTATGTGCAGCTGCTGGCTTTTAATTTTTGCAGCGGTGGGCGGACCTCCGCTTTAAACTGTAACAGTCACCAAGTTTATCAAAAGGGCAGCCAGAAACGTATAGTTTAAATCACGGGAGGCTACGCTGCCTTAGGCCCTGGAGTGACTTTGGACAAGTAAAAAAATATTGTTACTGCTGCTGGCATGGTTGGGGCCCTTTCAGTTGTGCACTAATAGTGATACTTAGTAGCTTCCAGATACTGCCAGTTCAATAAGGTGAGAACTTGAGGAAGAACACAGGCAGGAATAACTTGAACAAGGCCTAACAGTAATGAAAAGGGCAATCAACAAGTGCAGGGAGAGGTTAAGTGGATCTGAGCTAATAGGGTAATCCAAAACAGGTGATGTGGCACTGCTCAGTGGTTTGCTGCATGAGTATGGTAAAATCTAAGGAACCAGATAGCAAACTGTGTTAGCTAGAGTATTGATTTGTTTTGTGGTGCAGTGTTTACTGGGGTTTGCAACCCTCTCACCAATCCTGTGCTTCAGCTGTGGGTATCATCGATGGAGGGGCCCCTCATGAATTGATGGCTTGACGAACCTGCCCTGTATGGCTGTAGATGCAGATAAAGACCGGTGAACTCAGTGTGGCTGAAGATGCTGCTGCTCCAGCCACACTGGAAGGCAAGTGCCTTTGGACTGAGCACTCTAGCCTAGACATTTGCTTCCTTCCCCAGTCTGGCACCAAGTTCCCCCTCTCTTACTGGCTCTTGGGCGAGAGGAGTGGACTGACAAAGGACCTTACTTCTTGGGATCCTGGGTCTCCAAACTTCCCCGGGGCAGTACAGTAAAACGATTCACTCTCCTCCTCCTGGTGTCTCCCAGTCTATTGGGATCTTTAGCTCTACAGATATCCTCCAGAGTGCAGCAGTTCCCTCCAAGGGACTACATGTCCCAGTGTGCAATGCAGCAGCCCAATGTCCTCCTCCTCTTGCTCCTCCTGATTCTTAGAGTCTATTTGGATTTGTAGGTCAGAAAGTTGATTCCAGTATTATAGAGATGCAGTTTTGGACTACATCTCCCATGATCCATGATGAAGCGCTCTGCATTACAGTCTATGAGATTGCTTGGTTAGCTCTCCTGCTCCCTGATTGGTCCTTTGCTCTGCTGCTGGAAAGGGAGGGGTGAGCTGGGGGGGTGGGGGAGTCTCACACAGGGCCGCAGCACAGCCAGCATGAGAAGAGGATTTTACACAAGCTGCTCTGGCTCCTAGCATAACAGTGTAGGTGGGGAAGGGAAAGGTAGAAGAATTGGCAGCTACAGAACATGTGTACCTTTTGTTATCGGCCATTCCAGGCTAGGGCAGGCTTACCTGGGACTGATAGCATTGTTCTTCGTAGGGGTTTCTGTGCAAAAAAACTTCCTGTGTGCAAGAACGTGATTTCTTAGAACCATGGGAATATTTATCCCTATACTTAAAGTGATTGTAAAGGCTGAAAGTTTTTTAACTTCATGCATTCTATGCATGAAGATGAAAACCTTCTGTGTGCTGATGCCCTCACAGCCCCCCTCCCCTCCAATACTCACCTGAGCTCCCTTTCGATCCAGCAATGTGCTGTCCTGGGACTCCCTCACCACATTGGTTAAGACAGCAGTGGGAGTCATTGGCTCTGACTGCTGTCAATCACAGCCAGTGAACCAATGAGGAGAGAGTGAGGGGCGGGGTCAAGCCACAGCTCTATATGTCTTGTGGACACATAGAGCAGGGTTCGGGAATGAGCACGCACCAGTGCCCCAATAGTAAGTGGCTTGCTATTGGGGGCACTGGTCAAGGGAGAGGAGCCAGGAGCATTTGCATATAGACTGCACTAGGTAACGCAAACATGTGATACTGAGTCTCCATAATTGAAAGAACTGAAATCCAATGGGACAGGTCAAGGACAGGCTAGGGAGGTAAGGGCTAGAGATAATGCTAGACCAGGCAAATTAGGTGGGCTCTATCTGACTTGCTGCAGTGTCTAATGCATGAGAAGCTCACAGTGTGCAGTAAAATCAGAGTAAGTGTAGGAGAGGATCCTGTACAACTATGCAAGACTGAAGGGACGTTCGATTTTAAGTCTAATAGGCACCAGAAATATCTACACTACCTCTACAGATAACCATTATGATTTACTTCTTTGTGCTCATTATTATTATTATTATTATTTCAGGTACTTATATAGCGCCGTCAATTTTGAGGGCCTGGCTCCTTAAGAACAGCTAATGTCATATTTGCCGACAATTGCGGGCCTAACGCTCATCCACCACTGAGAGAAGTGCAAACAATCAATACAACGCCGAGGTATCTTGTCAATTTATGGAGAGGTGTTTATAAGCCTTGTCTGGCAGATTTCAGCAAACAGCAGCTCATTAAAGTTTTACACTCAGCCTCGTCTGCAGGTAGCGGAGTATTTCATCTCTAGCAGTAAAAGGAAGATATTCCAGCAGCAAAGCGGAGCACAGAACGTTTTTTGAGTTTTTTTCCTGGTTCATGCCTATTCCTTAATAATATGCTGGTGTCAGGAATGGCCACACACAGCACCATGAATTCAACTCTCTGCAGAAGTGCCAGGCAATTTATATATTTTGCTGTCTAAACAACGGGCTTTATTTTCTTATCATCCGTCTGGAAGAGGTACAAAAACACCATATACAATGTAACGCATTATATATAGTCTTCTTTCTTTGTTGGAAAATATTGTGCTGAAAACAATTAAAGCAGAATTAAACAGAAAAGTGTAAAAACTGTGAGCAGGCAGATCCTGTATTGCAGAAAAGCGTTGCTATGTCTGTTCGCAATCTTTTTAGAACGTACAATGAGCTGCGCATTCTCAGCATACCTCGGTGTCAGAATAAATGTATTCCTCCTGCACATGTACAGTAGTTACATCATTCTGGCCTGGGCAATAAAAATGACTGAAGATTCCAAGCCCATAAAAAGGCCCGGTGAACATATCGGCGAGCAAAGCTTAGTTTGCTTCTGCTTTAAAGCGGTAGTAAACCATATCCTTTAAATTAAAAAAATTTTAAAAAAATAAACAACCCTGCAAGACAATGGCATAATGTGCTAGCATGAATTGCATACTAGCACATTATAAAATGCTTACTTTAGAACTAAGCCTTCCAGTGGCGTGCTGTCACCACTGACAGGGCTTCCATCTTTGCCTGGTCTTTCTTCCGGGTGTGCATGCTCCAGCCGTCTGATTGGCCAAGCCGCAATGACCTGACTCCCACGCATGCGTGCGAGAGTCACAGTCGCGGCACAGAGCTCTGAAGGGACGGCACGGGTATGCTTTAATAGAGTTTTTATTTGTAATATTAAAATTTACCAGTAGCCAAACTTGACTTTTTTTGGTTGTGGAATAGTTTTAGAGCCCCTGTTTGCTTTATTTTATTTTATTTTTTTTAATCTGTGTTTCTATTTGGGAAATTTGCCTTCACTGCCTGGGCTGAAGACAAAACAGGAAGTAAAAGATACATCTCTTCAAAGCAAGAGGACATCCCCTCTAAGGCTGATGATGAAATACTGATGAATCTACCGATGGTGACAAATTGCCAACCACAGAATCACTAAAAAGGCTGCCTGTGTGTCCCTATGGAACTGTTCCCTCTGTAGCTGGATGCAGCGAGATGTCTCTCTGTCACTGGCCCAAACACTGCTGAATCTTGATTACTAGCAACAGGGTTGACATCTTGTCACCTCAGCTACAAAGGGAGTGATTTCATAGGGGCAAACAGACAGCTGGCAATGGCAATTTAGACCAATTGTCAGCAGCAGGATCACTATAGTCAGAGTCGCCTGTGTGTCATCAGCCTAAGACAGACGTCTCCTCTGAACAATTTCCCCTCACTTCCTGTTACAATGACAGCTGTAAAATTTTGGATTTTCCATCAATTTATGTCAGGCTGACTATTGTCCGTGGGGGAAATGCGAGAAGGATTCTAATTTTTCTCTACTCTGTCAAAAACAAAAGGCAATTTTGGGCTATAAATTGACTTCAAGAACTGAGCACTTTGAATAAAACCTCATGCTAACCAGAACCTCCAATTGTGAATCAAAACCCTAGGCCTTTCTCTAACTAAAAGTGGGGTACACTCTATAAGAAGATTGGACAAACGACCAGCCGGTTTTCCTCAATGTTTCACAGCAAGTCGGAACCAAGGATAGAAAAAAAAGTTACGAAAATTCTCGAACGACAAAGGCTTTTTTTGTTATTTGTTGTTTCTGATCATGTGCAGTCTTTCGCATCTGATATTTCTCATATGAAAACCGTACGAAAACGGTACACATTAAACGAAAATCGTCTGTTCTGTTCACTTACGAGAAAAAAATTTGGGTTTGTTCCTTCTGGAAATTTTCATTTGCAAAGTTGGATGTCGAAAGTTGTGTACACACTATATAAAAAACGAATGATCGTGCCTCGTACGGAATTTTTCTTCCGATTTTCTCATAGTGTGTACGAGGCTTTAGACTCCCAATGTGTATATGATTGCACTGGACCAATTGTGAACTTGGGTTCCGATGGATATACAGTAGAGTGCATTTTCCATCAAAGAAAAAGATCCATGATGAAAATATAGTGTGGATGGACCTTGTTCTGGTCCTAGGCTGCTACCTTTCTGATGGCAACAAAAGGAACGCCCAGTAAGAGGTCAATTCTTGGATGTGTGCTGAGGAGCACCTGGTAGAAAAGTTAATTTCACTTAAAGGTCTTTTTGAAATGTTTAATGGTAAGGGCATCAAATGCAACCTATGAGATCCAGGGGAAAAAAGCCTCTTTCCTCAGGACTTGAGCATTACAGAATCAAGATAGAATGCACTAAGGGACCTTCGTTAAGGCCTGGAACATTTCCAGTTGAGAACCCTTGGTGTCTTCTACATGATGTGTTTGAAACTGAAACACACCCAAGTCGTAGGTCTCTACCTCCGACCTCTGTATACTCTGTAAAGCACCACAAAACGCATTGACAATATCTAATTACACTTAGCAATAAGAAAACACAATGGCGCCGATAAGAAATGATTTATAGGGGAGTTAATTGGATGTGAATGGATATCATTTTAAAAGCTGCCACTAGTATGTCTCCTATGGAGCTGCAATAAAGATGAAATAAGACGGAGCTTTAATTAACCTGTGAATGAGTCACTGTCATCTGGAGCGTCTTATAAGCTAGAGACGGTACCTGTGTCCTCCTACATCGTAGACCCCGCTCTGCTCGAAAAAAAAACTTTTCTCCTATCGCTATAGCAACCAACACAGGAGGGGGGAAGAGCACAAAATCAGTCAATTTAGTCCATTATAGCAATAATAGCTCCTGTTACAACCTGCTAGAGGTCAAGGCAGATTTCACTAAAACCTCACACACTGCTAACCATTCCTGAAAGCTTAATGATGGCATCCCGGAGATATGGAAAGCGGGGGGGACACTGGTGAGTCCTGGGAAAGACACCGGCACATGTAACAAACCACACAAAGGTTCCGTTCAGCCAAAACTGATTACCAATTATTACATCTCTGTAACAAAAAGATATTGATTAAAGTGTTAATAAAGACCCATTTTTTTTTTGTAAAATTAGATGATGATAGCCAGGTTCAAATGTTTTTTTCCCTATTTTTCTCCTCTCTACTTGCTCTTCATACTTCCCCCCACCCCCGCCTGACTTTCAGGTATGTGGGTGTCCCCATAAAAGCTATATGAGTGCCAAAAATGTAGCAGTAACAATTTTTTGGGTTAAAATGCACATTTCAGTAGCTTTATGAGACTGTGTTTTTAAATTCCTGGCATTTAATAATATACAGCAACAGCATTATTTTTCAACATATCCATCTTTCATTAAGGGCCCACTAACACTATCAGCTAGGCTAGAAAAAGTGCAGAAGTTTCTGTAGTGCATGATCGCACATTTTTGGCCCAATAGACTCCAACAGGAGAACCTGAAAAATTAGCATTTTTCGTGCATTTTGGTATCTGACAACTATCTCCCGCGGGAAAATATTTTTTAAATCACTTTTTCAATATTTTTTTCGCAGTGCTTCTAGAGAAGGTGGTGGGGGTGGGTGGTATGTGGACGATGTCAGTAGTTTTTTTATTTTTAATAATTGATTTTTTTACAATTTTATTTGTTTTTAATTTTTTAATTTATTTATTTTATTTATTTATTTCAGTTACTTATATAGCGCCGTCACAATGCTTTTTGGGGGGGAGAGGGTTGGGGCAGTGGACAGTGTTGGTAGGGCAGGGGAGAGTGGAGTCAGTAGTTTTTAATTTATTTTTTTCACACTTTTTCATTTTTTTACAATTTTTTTTATATATTTTTTGGGGGGCTTTGGTGAGATGTCAGGGGTCTAAACAGGCCCCTGACATCTCCCCTTTGAGACAGACAAAGGGACTGAGGACACACATTCCCCAGTCCCTTTCTCAGCACTAATGATGAATGAACAGGAGACAGAGGCTCCTGTCCATTCATAAACTGAGCAGAGTAAACACAGTTTACTCTGCTCAGCAATCACAGGACACAGGGGCGATCTCGCTCACTGTGTCCTATTACTAGTTCCCCCCACATTCAGCAGGAGAGGAGAGGAGGGGAGCCAGCTGCATGGGACGAGGTGGGGCGGGGGCGGAGAAGGACATGGAGGTGACCAGAGGAGAACCAGGAGGGGTGGAGAAGGACATGGAGGGGGCCGGGGAAGGAGCGGACAGAGCAGTTGGGAATGATCGGTGTGCAGCAGGAGGGACAGCTGTGATCACCGATCTCCCTATATAGCTTTTTAGCTGACAGCCGCAGGAGGGAGAGAAGGCAAAGCGGCTGTCAGCTAAAAATCGATACAAAGGAGATCGGTGATCACAGGCTGTTCCCAGCTGCACCGATCATTCCCGGGAGATCGGGAGGCTCTTGTGGGTGTGCTGGGGCTGCCACGGGAGACTTGAGATGTCTGAAATAGCTTTCCATTGTCTAAAACAAAAAAGTTTGAGCCTGAAAATGTGAAAAAGACATGGGAAAAAGAAAACAACTGAAGATGCCAATGCTGAAGTGTGAATGTATCCTAAAATGTAAGATGTTATTGTAGGAACAAGAGGCCCTATATGATTGGAGGCCGATAGTGAAGACCTGCAGGGGTAGAAGCTGTCAGGATTACTCCAGAAGTGTTGACGAGAGGATAAAGTTGTCTCACCCGCCCTCCCTCATTTATAGTATGTCAACGGGGTCCGATTAAATAAAGAGCAGCTTGGCTGGTTGGGGTTTTTTTTGGAGGGTCTGTGGACCCCTCTTTGTGTTGGCTTTCTTTACAGGGAACTTTGTTCCTTGGAAATACTGAAAATTGTCAGCTTGGAGCGGTCCTCAAGTCAGTGGAGTGACGCTGGAGAACAACACCAAAGACTACAGAAACCAAAGACTCCTTCCTGGAATCCAACAGTTGTGGAGTCATTTATTGAGTTTGGTTAATGGTTTATGGTGGGTAACTTGGTAATTGTTTATTGTGGTTAAATAAAGTGGTGCTGTTGCCATGTTCGGAGCATGACGCTTTGTCTGTGTATTATTGGGGATCACAATTGGGGAGTGAAATTTATGAATCCAGCAATCAAGCTCATTTTTGTCTGCTATATGTGATCACAGCAAAGAACAACCCAGACACAAGGATTTCCAAGTTTCACCATCTTTGCGATGGCCATCCAGAATGTAGATGATGACCCTGGATGATGACTGAACAAAGATGGCTCCATCATTTTGGAAAGAAAAACAGATGAAGGTGTTGTCAGAGAGTGAACTGTGACCTCTAGGAGAGATAATAAATACCTGGAAGGTTTACACTTAGACTTACATACATGCATGCACTTAAATTAAAAAATACACTCATCGGACACTTCATTAGGTACACCTGTTCAATTGCTTGGTAACACAAATTGCTAATCAGCCAATCACATGGCAGCAACTCAATGCATTTAGGGCATCTAGACATAGTGTAGACAACTTGCTGAAGTTCAAACCGAGCATCAGAATGGGGAAGAAAGGGGATTTAAGTGACTTTGAACGTGGCATGGTTGTTGGTGCCAGGTGGGTTGGTCTGCGTATTTCATAAACTGCTGATTTTCACACACAACCATCTCTAGGGTTTACAGAGAAAGGTACGAAAAAGAGAAAATATCCAGTGAGGGGAAGTTGTGTGGACGAAAATGCCTTGTTGATGTCAGATGCCAGAGGAGAATGGGCAGACTAGTTTGAGATGATAGAAAGGCAACAGTAACTCAAAAAAACACTCATTACAACCAATGTATGCAGAATACCATCTCTGAATGAACAATACATCGAACCATGAAGCAGATGTGCTACAGCCCACACCGGGAGACACTCCTCTCAGCTAAGAAAGGAAACTGAGGCTATAATTCACACAGGCTCACCAAAATTGGACAATAGAAGATTGGAAAAATCTGTTCGGATGAGTCTCCATTTCAGCTGTAACATTCAGATGGTAGAGTCAGAATTTGGCATAAACAACATAAAAGCATGGATTCATCCTGCCTTGTATCAATTATTCAGGCTAGTGGAGGTGTAATGATGTGGGGGATATTTTCATGGGACATTGTGGGCCTCTTAGTACCAATTGAGCATCGTTTAAATGCCACAGCCTACCTGAGTGTTGTTGCTGACCATGTCCATCCCTTTATGACTACAGTGTACACATCTTCTGATGGCTATTTCCAGAAGGATCATGCACCATGTCACAAAGCTCAAATCATCTCACCACTGGTTTCTTGAAAATGACAATGAGGTCACTGTACTCCAATGTCCTCCACAGTCACCAAATCTCAATCCAATAGGGCACCTTTGGGATGTGGTGGAATGGAAGATTTGTGTCATATATGTGCAGCCGACAAATCTGCAGAAATTGTGTGATGCTATCATTTCAATATGGACCAAAATCTATGAGGAATGTTTCCAACACCTTGTTTAATCTACGCCACAAAGAATGAAGGCAGATCTGAAGGCAAAAGGGGTCCAACCCGGTACTAGCACGGTGTACCTAATAAAGTAGCCAGTGAGTGTATATCTAAAGATAGGTCCTATTAAAGCCACAGTGAAAGATATATTAACAGAACATATAGATATAGAAAGATATAAGAAATTCTGAATTTTTTACTGTACGCCTGTTCTGTGTTTGTGATTGAAAAGCACTGAAGCCAGATAAAGCCAAGCATTTAGTATTTTCAGAAGCAATAGTGGTCCCCTATGTATTTCAGACAATATAGTGCAATGTGCAAACACCAACATTAGCGTCAATGAGAATCTGTCATTTTTCCAGGAAACCAGCCTAAGGTTGGTTGCTAAAAGCCGCAGTTGCTGAGTCTACAGGGATGGCATAATTGCCAGCGAAGGGCAGGGATGGTTTGTGTTTAATAGCCGAGGAATCAGATCCCGCTGGCACACACTTGTACATAGCTGCACTCTCCGTGATGTATTTATGTAACCACACACTTAAGCTGAATTGTTCCCAGAAGCCTAATTGACGAACGACAGATCCAGAGAGAGCGCCACTTATAAGCTCTGTGCCCACATCCGCCGCATATCAGTAGAGTCACCTGTGTATCTGGCTGTGCCGGGATCAATATCGCACGCCTTCCCAGTCCCTTCCGTACTGTAACCAGGTCCAATTAGCACTTCTGTGCCGGATGTGGTGAGAAATATTTTTGCTTTAAAAAAGTCATACTTACTTTGAATTCACATTCTGCATATGGTCAAGATGCTATCTTTTTTTGTTATGGGCAACGTATTAAAATAATGTTGTGGTCAACAAGGTTTTGTATATTTAGGCCGGAACCCTGCTATTGTGAAAAATATGGTTCTATTAAATCGGAACTCCAGCCTTCCCTTTGGATCTCTCCTGTACTGAAAATGGTAGCTTTGCTTTCACTGCACACTGTGAGATTTTCACAATGTGCATTAGAAACTGCTGCAAGTCAGGAGGAGCCTGCCTTATTTACCAGCTGGAGGATGCCCAGTATTATCTACCCCATCCTCCCAAGCTTGTTGCCCTTGGCCCGCCCCTTTTATTCACTGGATTTCAGTTCTTTCAATCATGGAGATTTAGCATTATATGTGGGCAGGGCCATTGATAAGGCAGTACAGCCAGTCCTCCTGTACTGTGCCCAGGCCCCATCAGTTCAAAAGGTGGGCCCAGGCACCTGCTGAGCAGGAAGGCCGGTTGTACTGTCCTATTGCAGACACCAATCCTCTTCTGCCTCCCCCTGCAATGCTGTCAGCTTCTCCTCCTCTTTCTCCCTCCTGCTTCACAGCAGGGGGATTGGTTCTAGCACATGCGCTCTTCCATCTACTGTCCTGGCCTCCCTGCATGCCCCTTTTCCCGCAGCACTGCCAGCTTTCTTCCAATCCTCGCCTGCTGCTGCGGGCACATAGGGGGATGTTTTAGGATGGAGAGCGGGGAAGGGACCAGTAAATGTATAATTTATTGGTCCCTTCCTTTTCTGCATGAACACAGTGAGTGATTGGTACCAATCACTCTTGTTTCCATTCATCACTGAAGCATAGTAAACGGTGTTTACTATGCTTCAGTTTGCGACTAAGCAAGAAGCCTCAGAGTGCTTGCAATTCATTCACCTGTGCAGCTGAGGATGCAGAGAAAAGGACTGATCAATCCATGTCCTCAGTCACTTCCGGCCCGAAGGTAGGCTGTATGGGGCCCCGTGATTTCTAACAGCAGTCCTGTATGTGGGCATTACCTAGGGTGGCCTGCATGCAAATACAGCCTGCCTAGGAACAACCACTCCTCCAGACTGATATTTACCTGTAAGGACAAGAGCCCCAACTTACATGAGGGCTGAGAGCCCTTGAATGGAGTACTGAGGCAGGATACTGTGATGGCTCCTCCCACCAGCCATGGTCTGCCTGCATTATATAGAGATGCACAGGGATCCAGTGAGGATGTCAAAAAGGTGAAAATAGAAAGGTTTTATTTTAAAAAAATGTGAATTATATCCTTCCCCTATCTTTGTAAGCAAGCCAACAGTAGTGAAATGCATCAAGGTTGGTTTTCGGGTGGGGACATAAATGTATGCAGTCTTTTTGACAATCATTAAATCCAAATAAGAAGAGCTCAGTTTTGGAGTGCGGCTTATATTTTCTATATTTCAGATTAAACTTCAGATAATATATGTGTAGCTGTAGCCAAAACTGTTTTCGTTTTGGAGGGTGGGGAGGGATGAAAACCCCTGGCAGGATTCTGAGGTTCTGTCTGTGCCCGCACTGGGTGTGGTGACCCTTTTTATTTCTCCTGGTGATCATTACCATCTCTATTACTCCCTGCTGTCAGAATACAAAGATACAGAGGGGAAGATCCCTACATCAATATTTCTTCTGTTGATGTGGGGTGAACAAATAAAAAAGCTGGAAAGACCGTCGGAGTCTATTCTGACGGAAAGTCCGGTCGTGTGTACGCAGCCTTAGAGGATGAGCTCACAGTGCCTCTCCTCACTTCTTGTCAGAGGCACTGAGCTCAATGGACAGCTTGGAGCCTGCAGAGTTTGACAGGCAGCACCGCCTATAAAAATCACCTATTGATTTCAATGGGGCCACTCTGCAACTGCAAGCCAAACTCGCTCACAGTAGCAGTATAGTCCAACAATGTAAAACTACCATTCAGCAATGTAAAAAAAAAAAAAAAAAACAAGGAGTGGCAGTAGCACCTCATGAATGCCTGTGAGCTGCTGCTATACCACTCGTTGAAAAGCAATCCACCACAGATCACTTTTCAGAGGGCAGTAAGGATTACTGCAAATGTGAAAGAAACTTGAAACACATCATCCATTTCACACTCCCCACCAACCAGGTCACTCCCCAGCCACTTCCCATAATAGCCACCTCCCAGTTACTCCCCCCACCCGCTAATTGATATCCCTCCATGACCACCTCACACCCCCCTGCTGACAGACCTCTCTCCCCAGCCTGTCCCCACACATCCTCTCACCTGCTGACCTGTGGATGGGGGAATCAATCCCACAGTGTTATTGTGTTCTGCCAATGGGGAGCCTTCCCAACCCACAGAATACAATGATCAGTGTTGCTAACTATAGCTGGCAGCACTGATTGTTTTGGGAAAAACCTGACAGGTTGGTTGTACTCGAGTCGATTAATAGATTGACTTGTGTACAACCAGCTAGTCCATACATGGCTGGTCTGTGCTTAATTGGCTTAATTTCAATCCATGTATGGTCCGCTTAACCACGACGCAGTCCCTAAACATCTTTCCACAACCCTTTAAATTTTCCCTTCCCAGATTCCTTCATCCTCCTCACCTGTACATAGTGTCCGCTGTCATACCCTCCACACTCCTCTCCTATACATAGTGCCGCTTGTCATACCCCCCACAATCCTCTCCTGTACATACTGCCCACTGTCATACACTCCTCTCCTGTACATAGTGCCCGCTGTCATACCCTCCACACTCCTCTCCTATACATAGTGCCGCTTGTCATACCCCCCACAATCCTCTCCTGTACATACTGCCCACTGTCATACACTCCTCTCCTGTACATAGTGCCCGCTGTCATATCCTCTACGCTCCTCTCCTGTACATACTGCCCACTGTCTTACCCTCAACACTCTTCTCCGGTACATACTGGCCACTGTCATACACTCCTCTCCTGTACATAGTGCCCGCTGTCATACCCTCCACACTCCTCTCCTGTACATACTGCCCACTGTCTTACCCTCCACACTCCTCTCCTGTACATACTGCTCACTGTCATACCCTCCACACTCCTCTCCTGTACATAGTGCTCACTGTCATACCCTCGACACTCCTCTCCTGTACATACTGCTCACTGTCATACCCTCGACACTCCTCTCCTGTACATAGTGCCCCCTGTCATACCCCCCACAATCCTCTCCTGTACATACTGCCCACTGTCATACACTTCTCTCCTGTACATACTGCCCCCATAATACCTTCCACACTCCTCTCCTGTACATACTGCCCCCATCATAACCCTCTACACTCCTCCTGTACATACTGCCAAATGGCATAGCCTCCACACTCCTCTCCTGTGCATACTGCCCACTGTCATACCCTGCACACTCCTCTCCTGTACATAGTGCCCACTGTTATACCATCCACACTCCTTCCCTTTGCCTCTTACCCACAAAAACAGTTCTTTCAATTTATATTGAATATCCTTAATGTTACCAGCTCTAGAATGGGCACACTTTTGTTAGTTCAACTAAAGGAAATCTTCTCAGTCCTCATATTTGTTCTGCCCATTATTAGTACTCATTTCATTTTATGATTACTATTGTGATGTATGAAGGAACATAGGGGATGTCAGCTACTCTAAATATACCACTGGAAAAAAAAAGTGTCCCTGAAAATATTTTTGAAATGTTGGCAACTATGCACTTGGTCACTGCCCAAGGGCCACCGGGTCAGTAGGGGGCTCCATGAGAGGCTCCTGGGATCCTGTGATATTAAAGCGGTAGTAAACTTCACTAACATTACTACTTTTTAGAGGCCCTGAGGTAGGTTATGTCGTAATGCACAGCATATTAGCACATTATTGTACACTTACCTGTCAGACTAAGCCCTCCAGAACTGCGCTGTATTCAATCAGGGTCCTGGGTGCTTCCATCTTCACCTGGTCTTCCTTCAAGGTTCTATGCCTTCGGTCACTTGCCTTGGCCGGGCTGCATTGCTGTCACTCCCACGGATGCTCATGGGCATCCTCTCTCTCATCCCCCCTCCTTTACCCCTCACCCCTCTATCACCCCCCCTCTCTCTCTCATCCTCCCTCTCTTTATTTAATTTAATTTGTTATAACAAAACATTTTTGCATATTTATTTATTTTTTTTTTTTATAAAAAGCCCCACCAAAATCCTCAGCACCAGGCCCATAATGTTCTTAATCTGGTCCTGAGTGTGTATACGGGACTTAACCAATAGACTTGATAGGCAGCCCAACAGCCAACTCACCCCTCCCAACTTTCTGAGATGGGAATGAGGGACACCTATTAGCAAAAGCATGTAGGCACAGGACACCCCCCCTGCCACGCCCCCTTAAAGGAGAATTCTAAAAAAAAATAAATTTTTTTTTAACCACTATTATTGCTTTATACTGGCTTTTGAAATGTACAAGTGCAGCAATTTAGAAATTGGATGAAAGACTTAGCACTGGGAAACACTATTTGAAAGATAAAAGATGCATTTTAAAAACAACTATATAGATCAGACCAATATTAGGGACAAATGAGGGGGAAAGAGGGACAGAGGAACATTGTTCCAAATCAGGGACAGTTGGGAGCTATGGCCAACAGAAGCCTATTCAACATCTGTTCATGAACAATGGTGAGCGATAATACAACACTATCTAAGTTTCAATTGTTAAGGGAACTTTTCAGAGACAGTGATAGCTTGATGTGTTTCTTGTTTTATTATAACTATTACTGACACCTAATTACTGCATTTGATTTCTTGCCTAAATAATAAATTACTTATTGATTGCAGCTTAATTAAAGATGTGTGAATTTTAGACAACATAACACTAACAATTCCACTTCATACCGCCATCACCGTGTAATGTTTTACTTACCCCTGGGCAAAGCAGGAACTGAATAATTAAAATCACTGGAGACGAATATATTGTAGAAAGTTCCCACACATTTTATTAAATAAGGTCTCACACATGAATATGTATGTTTATTACAAGTAAGGAGATTACTGTCAGGAAACTTGTTATATCTAGTGCTTATAAGGTATAAGCTATTGATACTGTTGTATGTGGATAAGAAACAGAAACTAAGAGGAGAAAGATGACATGATCAGTCTTCTGCTACTACTTTACTAGTCAATTACAGGCTGGGGGTGGGGAGGAGACAGAATTGTACTGCATGTGCAGCTCAGTTTACATTTCCTGCCTGTGTGCATGGATGAATGACGCACGTGTACAGGGGAGAGACATCATTTCATGCTGGCTAATCAATAGAAGTAGAAGCTGAAGTATTTTTGCCTTTGGTTACGCTTTAATGAAAACTTTAGGATTATATCATTTGTACTAATGCCCTGTACACAGGTTTAGCCGTCGAAATAAACTCTGAAGGTTTTTCCGACGGAGTTCTGACGGAATTCTGCTCAAGCTGTCTTGTATACACACTGTCGCACCAAATTCCGACCGTCCAGAACACGGTGACATACAACACGTACGACGGGACTAGAAAACGGAAGTTCAATAGCCAGTAGCCAATAGCTTCCGTCTCATACTTGCTGCAGAACATGCATCGTTTTTGGTGCGTCGGAACAGCATACGGACGAGCGGTTTTCCCGATAGGAATTGGTTCAGTTGGAAAAATATAGACCATGTTTTCTATCTAAGTCCGTCTGAATTTTCGACAGAAAAAGTCCGATGGGGCATACACACGGTCGGAATATACAATGAAAAGCTCCCATCGGACTTTTTCTGTCGGAAATTCCGCTCGTTTGTACGCGGCATTAGAGTGCAGTGGCCTGGAGTATGTCATATAAAGCCCAGTGTAAAAAAAGCAGTGGTCATAAGTATGAAATGTATAGCATAGGAGGAGATTTACTAAAACTGGTGCACACAGAATCTTGCGCAGCAGTGCATAGTAACCAATCAGCTTCTAGGCTTTTAGTGTCACAGCTTAATACAACAAGCTGAAGTTAGAAGCTGATTGGTTACTATGCACAGCTGCATTTGATTCTATTTGCATCAGTTTTAGTAAATCTCCCACATAGTGTCTATAGTGCAGAGCTTGGGAGTGCATGAAAACAGAGTGAAGGGTTCAGGTGTGAGAGTTCAGGGCTCAGGAGTGCATAGCATACAGAGTGCAGGTAACAGGAGTGCATAACATACTGAGTGCAGGGCACAGTAGTGCATAATATACAGAGTTCAGAGTGAAGGGCTCAGGAAATTGTAATGCAGAAAGTGCAGACCTCAGGAGTTTATATTGCACAGAGTAAAGGGCTCAGGGATATGTAGGTCAATGAAGGTAAGCCTCAGAAGTGTATATCTTACAGAGTACAGGAATCAGGAGTATGTAACACAGAGAGTACAGGGGTCAGGAGTATGTAACACAGAGGGTGCAGCAGTCAGGAGTGCATTATGTACAGACTGCAGGGGTTAGGAGTGCGTTTCGCACAGTGTGTAGGAGTCAAATGTGCATCACGCACAAAAATCTCTCCCACGATTAGAAATCTTCCCCACAGCACAACCACCCCCCCCCCCCCCCCCCCAAGAGACCCAATCCCCCCAGTACAGATTTTTTCCCAAAAGCCCAAAAAGCCCCCCTTCCCAACACAGACCCCCCCCCCCCTACCGACCCTCCGCTTCAGTTTAGACCACCCTTCCCAGCCCACACCACACTACAAACCCTACCCAGTACAGACCCCTTCTCCCCCAGCAGAGAACCCCCTCAGTACAGATCTCCCTCCGAACACCCAACAATTTTCAGTCCAACAGATCATAAATAAACTAACATTCTTGTAAACATTTGAGAAGCCAATTAAATAATAATATTAATAATAATAAAAATAAAAGAGATCCCATCGCTAGACCATTCATTTCAACAACAATCTTCCCATAAGATTATATGTGCATTTTTTTTTCCAAAAGCTTTATTTGAAGCAAAGAAATACAACAATTTGTATAGTTAAAGAAAACATTAGTGCATCATCACAACAGTTCATGTACTATTCTTTACAAAAACTGCATAACAGTTAGAACATGAGGATTATATGTGCATTAAACATATTTTATGCATGCTATTTACCTGTAAAAGCCCCCCTCGTGTAGACAATAAAAAGCCCTGAAACTGCTGCTGTGTGCCACCATATTGGAAAAGATGTCAGCATCCCCAGCAGACTGAGAGCTATCAGTGACACTCTAGTGTTCCTCTTCACTTCTCCACACTGCTACATAAAAGGTTATATAGGGAGGAGCAGAAGTGCTGGGCCAGAAGAGGAGAGGGTTATGATGTGCATGGAAATGCAAGGCATGGAAATGCAAGGGAAGGCTATGATGTGCATAATTCACAGAAAGTAGAAACACTGCAAATTAGCATTTCAAATGATTTTGCTGTGTTTTTAACTGTTTTTTTTTTTAGGCTAATGACAGAGGGGGTTATTTACTAAAGGCAAATCCACTTTGCACTACAAGTGCAAAGTGCACTTGAATTTGCACTGAAAGTCCACTTGGAAGTAAAGTCGCTGTAGATCCGAGGGGGACATGCAAGGGTAATAAAAAACAGCATTTTAGCTTGCACATGATTGGATAATAAAATCAGCAGAGCTTCCCCTCATTTCGGATCTACCCCTCAGTTTTACAGTGACTGCACTTCCAAGTGCACTTTCAGTGCAATTTCAAGTGCACTTTGTACTTGTAGTTTGCACTTGTAGTGCAAAGTGGATTTGCCTTTAGTAAATAACCCCCGAAGTCTCATTAAGCAATATACAGTATTCTATTTGTTTTATTGCTTGTTTATTCATGTGACGGTGGTGAATTTAATACTGACGCACGCTCTATTTTTTTGCAGGAAGTTTTTCAATGGATTGCTGGCACCGTTCTCTCTGGCTCTGCAGGGCTTAATCGCGCTCCAGGATTCCCAATTTACACAACGACGAGGTAGGAAGGTTTTGCCTTAAATGAAATAAGGATTTCAATCAGTGCCCTGTCTCAATGCATTATGCGACTCCTAGCTGACTATATGTAGAAAACCCAGTTCATTTATTCTGGACGGGAACAGAGAGATCTCTCCTTGTAGGGGAAATCCTCTTCAGGTGGAGGCCATGTGCCGGCAGCCATTGTGTGCTGAGCTATATGATATAGAGACTGTGCAGCACTGTAGGAGCTGACAGCAGATAAAGCCTTCTCCACATCTGCACATTCTCACTAAACTAGAGATAGTGCTTCATCTCTGGATGCTTTCCATATCTATAGTACTTGTATTTTCCATCACACGCAGGGTCAGCATTGCATACCAGTGTTCTAAAGGAAAACCTTCTTTTAATGAGGACTGCACCCAGTGTGTGCGCGTGTATAGGGAAATGGGAGGGAGGGAAGAAGGAAAATGAGAAAAAAATGGAGGAAAGAAGGAAGAAAGTACTGAAAGGAGAAGATAAATAGTCAAGGAAGAGAAATAAAAAAGAATGGATTGAGAAATAGAAGGAAGGAAAGGAAACCATTTGAAATATTAGATAGATCTAAGAAGGAAGGAAAGAAAGGAGGAGAAAAGAAAAAAAAGGAAAGATAGAAAGAAAGAAACAAAGAGGGAGAGAGAGAGAGAGAAAACGAGAGAGAGAGAACGAGAGAGAGAGAGAACGAGAGAGAGAGAACGAGAGAGAGAGAACGAGAGAGAAAGAGAGAGAAAGAGAGAGAACGAGAGAGAAAGAGAGAGAAAGAGAGAGAACGAGAGAGAACGAGAGAGAGAGAACGAGAGAGAGAGAACGAGAGAGAGAGAAAACGAGAGAGAACGAGAGAGAAAGAGAGAGAAAGAGAGAGAAAGAGAACGAGAGAGAACGAGAGAGAACGAGAGAGAACGAGAGAGAAAGAGAGAGAAAGAGAGAGAAAGAGAACGAGAGAGAACGAGAGAGAACGAGAGAGAACGAGAGAGAGAGAGAACGAGAGAGAACGAGAAAGAGATCGAGAGAGAGATCGAGAGAGAGAACGAGAGAGAGAGAAAGAAAGAAAGAAAGAAAGAAAGAAAGAAAGAAAGAAAGAAAGAAAGAAAGAAAGAAAGAAAGAAAGAAAGAAAGAAAAAAAAAAAAGAAAGCAGGAAGAAGGAAGGATAAAAGGAAAGGAAGTGAGGAAAGATATTCGTGAGTGAGAAATAATATTAGATAGAACTAAGGCCTCATGTACACTCCAGCGGCTAAACTAAAGTTTAAGAGCAGTTAGGCGTTTTTTTCAGCAGCCCCTGAACTCGCCTCTGTGTTATCTTATGTGTCATTTTATAGGAGTTTAGAGGCAGTTGAGGTTACAGGAATTTTCTTGAAAGCAGAAAAATCGCATTCAGAATAGTAGTTTACTGGAATTTCAAACGCTAAATGCTTGTAACCGCATTTATGCAAATATGCGTTTATAAGCGTTTTTATAGGGGAAAACATTTCTGATCATTTTTGAACATATAAAAATGTTGAAAAAAAACACAAATTTCACCACATGCTGGCACCTGTATCAATGGATGAGTCCAGTAGTGATGAACTCTGGTCTTCTCATGCAATTTTCTACATCTTCGGAGCCTCAGCAACATCAGGAGCATTTCCTCACACATGCTCATGATGGGATCCATAGTGAAAACACAAAATATAAGACAGCCATCTACAAGCACAATCCTTTTCTTCTCTCACAGAATGGCTGAAATAGTTCATAATTTACTTGCATTGTGGGCATTTTTGGAGGGTCTCCTGGGGTTATCTTTAAAAAACGCTTCTAACCATAAACTCGCATAAACTCAGTATATAAAAGCTGTAAAACAGGCGTTTTTCACTGTCGGTTTCCAGCTGTCACGTTTCCAGGAGGAAGGGAAGAAAGGAAAAAAAGGCATGGAATGAAAAAATGAAATAAGGATAATGAAAGAAAGAAAGAGAG